>JAVQJG010055633.1:0-22376 GCA_036024015.1 Craterocephalus amniculus | reverse complement strand
AGTTTTTCTTTTAAAGTATTGTATTGGAAAGCACTTTTGTCAGCGGAAGCTGTTTTTTATGTGCTATATAAATAAATTGAATTGAATTGAATTGAATTGAATTGAATTGAATTGAATTGTTATAAACGTTGTTGTTCCACAAACGACAAGCGGTCCTTCTCCCAACTACCGAAAAGATGAAAAAGCCCATGATGCCTAGCGTCTGTCAAGCCTGTTACTCCTGGTGGCACACCTTGGGGTCCTTCGAAATATTCAACGAGTCCTTTAGGTCATTTAGTGGCGGTTCTATTCTATTCTATTCTATTCTATTCTATTCTATTCTATTCTATTCTATTCTATTCTATTCTGCAGTCGTTTCATTGCAGAATTTCAAAGCAGGAGCAACACAAGTAAGAATTCAAACAGAGGGGACATGATGACTGGGTGCTAGCCAGTGCTGGAGGCATTGTGTTGGTTTTTATTGATTTGTTTTTCTTCTCCCCTACATTAGTCCCTTATTTTACTACATGATCACGATTTTCTTACAAAATATTGTTGTTTTGGGTGTAGATACGCAGCTTGCTCAGTGCTGCATTAAGCAAAGTGTAGAAATGCTTCCAGAGCAGCTGATCTGTAGATCAGGACTCCGGGTTCAGTATCATTCAGCCTGGGGAGGAAAACGTTTATTCTGATATATTACTGGTAAAAACTTACCGCTTCCAGTAACTTTGATAATGTTTGTTGGCAGCTGTGTGACAGTGGACAGACACCAGCTTGGACTCATATCTTTTTCTAGCCTTGACACTCTACTGCTACTACTACTGTCATTTAGCAGGCAATTTTATCCAAAGCGACTTACATTTGAGAGAAAAACATAAGCAATAAATCTAAGAGTAGGATGGATGATGAGTGACGGCTTGAATAGAAATGCACGACATAATGGTTTGTTTTCAGAAACTCCTGTATAAAACTTTAAGCAAACTTCAGCATGAAAGCTGAGGTTTGTTTTCACCCACAACCTGTTCATGGTCATGTGACCACCGGGTTGGGACGAAGCCCATGGAGAGATCTCCAAACTTTCTTTCAGATGAGTTCAGGAAAGTTTTCAGCTGCTGTGAATACTGGCTTTAAAAGCTACAAGCCGCTTCTTTCAGCGTGTATTTCATTTGTCATAACAACCAGGTGAGTCAAGCAGCCCTCGTTCCACAGAACATCCACTCAGAGACGTGTATCATCGAGCCAGCCTGGTTTTGAAAGGAAAGGGCGAAGGTATCTGTTGAAAATACAATCAAACGGTGTCATCCGAGCGAGGCTTACGCTTCTTTGTGCGCTACAGTATCAAAGCAGCGCGGCCTAAGATCATCGCCCAGCGTCAGCTTTGATCTGGTGACAGCTCCGTGTCTGCAAAGCTCCGCGGCCGACCTTTCATCTGGCCCAAAAAGCCGGGATTCACTCCCGCTTCAGTTATAAGATGATTAACAATAATAAGCCCCCAGGAGAACCGGGGGTGAGTGGGGGGGGGACCAGCTTTTCAATGAAGACTTTGAACTTCTGTGTTTTTTCAACGCATCCATTTTCCCATCGATGCATTTCAAATTCTCCAAGTGTTTCTTTAAAATGAGCCATAAGCAAAGCGGACATGCTAAGCAGTGCTACGCTGCCACACATTAACATGTTTATGTAGCCAAACAGAAACATGAACCTTTCCTGCTTCCGCCTCCAGGCTGTAGTCAGGGAAGCTCAGGGGAGACGATTCCTCCAGGGTGGAAGCTGCAACACAGCAGAGGGAAAAATAAACAGGCTGGGCTTGGAGCTGGAGGAGCTGCAGCATCCCACGCTATCCATTCACTCCTCAGCAGGCCGTTTCTCATCACACACTTCCTCTGCTCCAATGGCTCGTAAACTGCACCCTTCTCACAGAAAAGCCCCACATCGCGGATAGAACAAGCCCTTAAAGCAAGGCAGTGTATGTTTCAGACCTTTTTCCAGCCGGGCTTCACATGACAGCTTAATGGCGCTGCAGCACATCACTTTTTAAATTTGCACCATGGCAGTTTCAGCAAAGACACACAAGCAGACGTCACAAGAGGACCAGAGGGCGGTAACACACCATTGGCTGCACCAGAGCTTCAGGATTGATTTTAAACTTTTGAATTATGAGCCCTCAAAGACCCTAAGATCCGCCGGTCCTTTAAGGGCTGGGATATACTTGTTGCAGGCGACGCGTCCGCGTACGCACCATGGCCGCCGTGCGTCGCTAATGTCACTTCGGCACGTCGGCCGCTCGCGTTGACGCAAGGTAACGCGACACGTGCGCATGCTGCGATATTGACTTGAACACTAGAAGTGCTCGTGCACCATTTTTGTCAATGGACCGCACGGACCGCATTTAAGTGCTCACCGGCCACATTTACCGCATCTAACGGGGGCAAGACCTTTATCCCTTTAGTTTCTACTGTAAAGTAAAATTATCAATCATTTTACCTCGATTTCAAAGTCAAAATTCAACTCGTTGTTTGGGGAAAAAACCCGGAAATACAACTGACCGGTAACTTTCAGAGTAAAAGTGCTGCATACTCCGCCTGGCGGTACCCTCCGGTATTGATCGTTTTGGCCGCCCTGTGCCTACGCAAGTATCTACACAGACCAGAAAGAGCGCTTGCGGGCTTGCTTGCGTACACAGCAAGTAGCTATATCCCAGGCCTAAGTTGCTCCTAAAGTCAGGACTCAGACCTCTGATGAAGCCGTGCTCCACCACTACGGCCCCTGCGTGTAGAACAGTCTGCCAGAGAGCCTGTCAGAGACTCCGCATGTTTTTAAAAAGAGGTTCAAGATTTAATTTAATTTAATTTAATTTAATTTAATATGATTTTATTAAGTTATTAATATTTAAGATTTCATTCTGTTTGATCTAATCTTATTATATTTTATTTTATAATATTTTATTCAGTTTAATTGATAAGTTTTCAAATCTTAGACCTACATCATGTGTTTTTAAATGGATGTTACACTTTGTGGTTTAAAGACTAAATTGTTTTTATCATGTAAAGGACTTTGTGTTGCTTGTTACATGCAAAACACTATCAATACAATCTTTTTTAAATTTTTGCATAAGAGCGTCAACATTGGACTGACTTTTACTGACTGGAGAGATTTCAGAGAAGAGACGGGACGTAGGGATATGTTTCAGGATTTTTTCAGCTTGCCTGTCTCTGTCGGTGTTCTGATGATGGTCAGCTTTGTTTTCCTGCTGACTCTCTGGAAGGAAGCAGGTGTAGCAGATTTTATATTATGATCCTCCTTTCATTGCCACCACCCCGCCAGTCGGGTCCAGCATTCCATGAAAATCTACAATGCTGCTCTGGGTAAAGTAACAAAGTGGCATCCAGACCATCATTGTGTCATCATGAAGCTGGACGGGACAAGAAAAAAAAGTTAGGATGGAGACTGCTATAAATCTGTGTGCATTCTGCAGCGGAGTAAACAGATACAGTGAGAACCTGCAGTAATGTAACCACTCTGTTTACTCAGGCATCGGCCAAACCAATCACTTTTTTAAAAAGGCAGACATTGTTCCAGCGAGGAAGACCTGCGACATGTTTCCGTGAAGTTTAGGATGCATGTCATTTATATTAAGGCGGTACACGGCCACCGCTCTGGACCTCTGCCCAGATCTGAAAGCCGACTCCAGACTTTTTTACTGTATCACCTCAGAGCAGCGCACGGCTCGCTGTGGTTCCCTGAGCCCATCATGCTTGTCTTACATGCTTATTTACTGCTGGCCTGCGAGGAATGAAAGGAAACCTTCCTTCCAGTATAACTCGGCTTGACCACATATCCCAGAAAATGTGAGTAAATACATTTACCCTTAAAGCCTGCTGGCCCCGGGGACTTAATGAAATAGATACTGGAGCCCCCCCCCAACTTTTCTGCCATCATCAGGCAGAGGCTCCGAGCTGAAATCCTAATCAGCCTCAGTTTACACCATGTTTGTTGTGGGAAAATTAGGCTGTCTGAGCTCAGACAATGTGGTAATACTTTCCTACAGCAAATGGCCTGCATCCTTAACCCTGCCAAGAAAATCCTCAAATAACAATGGAGAGAGAGCAAGAGAGAGAGAGAGAGAGAGAGAGAGAGAGGCGTCTGTGGGTCATGCCTAAGAAACAGGCCTCAACCTGGCAGCATGTGTGTCAGCACAGTCATCAGATATGGCCTCATTTCCATGGAAACCACCTCTAACCATGCTTTCCACAAAAATTGTCTTTTTTTCTCTCTATTTTTTCCTCTCTGTTCTTTGCCCTGCTTCTTTTCCATGACAGATCCTTTCACTTCTGAAAATGGTTATTTTGCTGTATTGATTTTGCAAGTGGTCCTGAATTGTAGTTAGAGATTGCATAAAATAGGAAGAATAAATAAATGTTTTTTAATTTACTTTGTAAGTTGAAATAAAAATGAAATCATAATAAAAGATTAATTGAATTAAATAAAAACTAAAAAATAACATAAAAAATGGAATTGAATTCATATTCAATAGTATTACAAAAAAATAAAAGTCAAATAAAATAAAATAATAATAAAATAAAGTAAAACAAAATGAAAATGAAAAATGAAAAAAATTAATATGGTTTATCCATCCATCCATCCATCTTATGCTTATCTGAGTTTGGGTGTGGGGCAGCAGCCTATACATTAAAATGTAATGTATAGTTATTTAATTTTAAATAAAAAATTGAAAACAAAAAAGTTCTTTGTCTCCTACTAACTGGAATTTATGGGATTTTTTCCCTCATTGTTCCTCTAGTCTTCCGCGGCTCACATGGCGCTGATACACTATCTTTCAGATACAACATTTTGGCAGCCTGTCAAACCTCTGATTAAATCTGACGAAACGCACACCACTACACACTTTTTTCAAAACATTCAACCATCATGCATTCTTTCTTCTTCTCTTCCTGTTTTCATTGTCCTATCACCCCAGATCCTGGCCTCCTTGCCTGTTTCTCCATCCCGTCCTCCTCCCTGGATCTAAGCAAGGATCAGAGAACAATCAACGGAAAACACTGTGTCAGACAGAAACATTTTATCAATGAGATTACTCGGCCTGATGTCTGTGGATGTAGATGAAAATATGAAGTCAAACAAACGCAGACATGAGCCTTCAGAGCCCCTTTCATGGAACCGGGTTTGCTTTGCCTCCACACACAGAAGGATTAGCTGGCTAAATTCTTCCAGGATTATAACATGCTGGTATTCCAGCTGTGCTGGATACTTGGCGAACTATTACAGCTCACTGATGTGAACACATAGGAAGGGCTCATGGCGTATGCAAAATAAACAGGCAAACAGGTTCGGGTAAAAATAATCATCTGAGTTTTTAACTGCTGCTTCTCTCCTCCTCCAGCCTGCATTCCACAGCCCCTTCAGTCCATTACTCCTGCTACGAGGACAAAGTGAGACAAGAAATGTGATAAAAGTGCTGCATGAGCCGAGAATGAGTGGCTTCTGATTGAGGTCATGGTTTCTCTGGCGGCGCCAACCCTCTTGCCTCAGCCCTGAGTGGACTCCATTTATAAACAGACACGGCTGTTAAGCCAGCATTTAAAGATGCACTGTGGAGGAACTGAGGCACCATTAAAGCAAGACTAGCAACAGATTCTGCTCAACAGGGTTCTGAGCCACGTTTTTACCAGCAAGTGGTGCAAAAGGTCTCAGAAAATGCATCAGATAAGATACATGTGGCATTAATGGGATACTGTGTAACTTCGGCCATTAGGACTCTAAACCTGTTACTTCCAACAGGCCGCAAAATTAAACAGTCTTCCTCTTTCTGGGTTCATCAGACACCGTTTTCCCCATTTTACTTTCAGCCATGGGAAAAAAGTGTCTTCTTAAAGCAAAGCGCTGTTGGTCACATGATCCCATGAGAGACGGATCCGCTTCTGCAAAGTTGTCTGGTTTCTGCAGAGGGCAGCTCCATCGGATCACAGACACATGTCAAACACTGAAAACTGACCCGAGAAATACTCGTATTAATCACATTAGGCTGATGTTTGGATCAGAATTTACACGGTATGTCCCTTTAAATGGTTAAAGAAGCTGTACAATTCTCTGATGTGCAGTGAAGAAGCTTGTTCAGAGGAGACTATCCTCCTCAAAACAACTCAACAACCAACAAAAATAGCCTGAAGTGGGTCCTAACCCTTAGCGAGTCATGACAGGATGTCCTGGTCTGTGGATTTGGTTGATCTTTGGTTTGGATTTTTTCTTTTGGTTTCAGAGATTGATGTCATGTTCTGTAAAAATCTCCTGATTTAGTTTCGTTGTTAGTTTTGGTTTGCTCCTGTTTGTTGTTTAGTTCATGTTCATCCCATTGTATCATGTCTTTTATCCTCACTTCCTTCACTTATCAAACATTTTCCTCCCTCTCATGCCCACGCAGACCTTAGTTTGCTGTCCGCCACCCATCTGCTGGACATTCGTCACCACTCCCCAGGTTTCTTTATTCTCTATCAGATCTAAGTTTGCTTTGCTAATTTCCTGCTTTTTATTCTTTCATTCCCTATGGTGCTTGAGTGTTGTTCTGTTTTGGTGGGAAATTGCTTTCTTTTTTTCTTTTTAAATCGCTTCCTCATCTGGGCTCTGCATTTGGTTCCTCTTTATCCACTTTGTGAGTAATCTAAACAAAAAGCACATCTGCACTGAATTTATTGCAGGATGTGTCAACTCATCTTTATTGCTCTTGTTATTTATTTGTTGTTTATTACTCGAGTTACGAGTTATTTAATTAAGCCCGCTCTTTCTAAGCAATTTGAATCGATGACAGAAACCTTCTTAAATGAGTCGTTTCCATTTAAGTCAACACATTTTTGTCCTGGATAGACTGAAGGCAGTTGGGATGGACTTCATCCTCACCACAACCCTGAAGGGGATGAAGTGCGTATATAAAAGGGATGGGTGCATAAAAAGCACCAAATCAGAATGAGAAAAGTGTAAAACATATTTTAGAGTTCAAATATTATTTTAGAAAAGAGAATTGATGGGTGGAATGAGCCTCAGAGTCATACTTATCGTATTTACACATACTTATGTTAGATTGATTGAAACCAGACTTTAAAGGGTCTGCAACCTGAGGCTCCGGAACCACAAGTGGCTCTCTGGACTGTCCACAATGGCTTTTAATTACATTGGCTTAAAATAATAAAGAACAAACTAACTTTTTCAAATAAATACATTGTGACAAATGAATGTTTTAGCAGTTTTGATTAAATCATTGCATTGACATTTCACAACATAAAGACAATATAAGTACCGGTAATATTCTTTTAGATCTATTTTTTTTGCCATTAGTTTGGAAACTTTTTTAAAAACAAAAAAGAAACATTTTCCCACAAACATACATCCCATAGACAAAATCTTAATTTTGTAAAGTTTTGTTTTTCTTTATTTTAAAACCAAAATTGGGAAAATAAAATTTTGGTTCTTCAAAAATGACATTTCCCATAAAGCAAAAATTGTAGGTTGTCCTTTTTCAGAAGGTTTAGCCTCTGTGCCCTCTGTCAGGTGGCTCTTTGGGTTGTAAAGGTTACACGATATGGAGCCTTCATAATTTGGTCTTTTTTCAGAAAATGCAGTGATGTGAAGCCTGACATAGCAAACAGCAGTCCCACTGTAAACCATGGGGGCAGCGTTGAGCAGGAAAGCTGACATACAAGGAAAGGAAAAGAGAAGAAGAAGAATGACTGCACAGACCACCATCTAGTGTTGCTTCTGCCTCAAGTTGGTTCATCTTAATGAAATTACTTTTTACAACGGTTCGCCCATCTGAGTTCATAGAACTTATTTAAGATTAGTAATACTAACTTGGTTAAATTGAAGTTATAGCTACTAGAAATATTCTATCAAACCCACTTTTAGATTTTTCAGTGTATAACTAGATTTCTGGTGCAAAACTTGATGAAATTAAGTTGTTTAAAATCAAACAAATAATAATAATAAGATAGACCATTTTAAAAGTTCACTTTACTCAGAATTTGTCATTAATGTAACTAAATGACTTGTTTAATAATAGAAACTCAGTTTCTGCTATTAGAAGACTTAAAAACTCAATTGCAATAAATAAAAAAGGGACATAGAACAGTTAAGTTTACTGATAATTAAAAAGTAATGTTCCCTCCAATTTTGCTTAACATTTCTTTGCCTCTTAGAAGTAGTGTTGAAAGTAGTCAAGCAAATAAGTTTTGATATATTTTGAACCGATTCAGAATCTTGATGAACAAGAATCTCGACTGATGAAAAACATTTTTGGACATACTATATTTTATATTTTACTTCCTCATCTGTTTACCAATTATATAATCCACATTTCACATCCAATTCTTGCACCCTTTCTTTTATAAAATGCCCTGACCTGCTCTACCAGTCACCACTCTGTATGTCCAGCAATCACAAAAGATGCAGTCCGATGTGTTTGCTTTTATAAAAGTGCAGCTAAACTGCACAAAAAGTGAGAAACTCTGTACCCTGCCTCACACAGATGGTGGAGCTACCATGGTAAATCACCTGACTGCTGCTATCCCACCCACTTGGCTTCTCGTCCAGCTAAATGATGCGCAGATGTCGACTGGCCTGGCGTTTCCGGTTGGATGAACATCTATCAATAAAACAAGAGCCATCCATGTTTTCGGGGCAAATGCGCCCTTTTAAAGGGTTTGTTAGGGAAAATAGGATGTGTATTGAAAGTTTCCCCCTTTTTTGTGAATAAACTTCATTTACAAGATCAGGAAATAGGCAATGGAAACTCAAACAGAAAACAGAAGCTCTTTAATGTTGCTCACTTACACGCTCCGAGTTAAACACATGCATGCAGCAGTGGAGAAACACAAGCCATTCAGTCACATCGCCGCAAATACACACAAACTAACCCCTGACATAAAAAGAACTTAATTAAGGGAGACAATTCTGAAAGTTAGCGGGGTTGAGTGACACACAGGGCTGTAATTCGCTGCATTTCAGAGACGCTGTCCAAGCCGAGCTGACGTCTGAGGGGAAATGGCCAGTGTCTGCCACCAAAACCTCCCCTAACCCTAAGCCTCTGTGTGCATACAGGTAGAAGTGGGAGGGGGTTAGCTGAGTGTTGGGGATGAAGATGCAGAGCCAAGGCATACCTTTGGGCCATCAGTTCATGGGTCCGAGCAGCAGAACATTGCATTAATTCAACGCAGTGGCTGCAAGATCACAGCAGCCCCGACCAATCTGTAAAAGCAGTAAATTGCCTCTTCTCATTTCGCTTTTTCTCTGGAAGCTGTGTTTATGAGGCTAAAGGGGAGGGATAATACTTCACATATGAAGTGGAGTACAGGCCATCATTAAGGCGGTGAGGCAGGCATGTTGCATGTAGAGGACCACTCAAAGTTCTTACAGCACGGTGCAGAAGGCATTAAACAGGAAAAAATTAAAACAAAGGAAATAAAATTCAACCACAACAAGCAAAAACAGAGAGAAATAGTCAACAGATTATCATCATCATTGTCACTATCATCACCGCCACGGTCAACGAGCTTCTGCCAGAAAATATCTTCCAAAAGAAAAGCTCCCCTAATTTAAAGCTGCTGCTAATAAAGTTTTAAGAGCTGATTTAACAGGACTTTGGATCAGACTTCAGGTTTTCTGGGAGTTTTTTCCAGATAATGCAGAAGTTTAGTCTTTCTGCAAACGGGATGTGTTACAGCCAGCAGGAAGACAGACCAGACCCAGGAGCCAGCAGGCGGCAGGTAATTACGTAAAAATAAATGGGACATTAAAATGTATGCAACATCTTCTTCTTCTTCTTGTTTTCTCGGTGGTTGGCATGCAACAGTTTGGTGCTTTATGACCTCCACTGGTGAGGAGGGTGCTCCAGAACATCCGATGCAACAAGCGAGTGGTTCATTGTGTGACATCGATGGTTCTTCGTCTAAAAGTAAGGCTGGAAAACTGACAGAAACATCATAAATAACTTGGATAAAGTAGTTTTTGGTGGATTCGGTTCACCTCTGACAAAGCACCTACATGCCCAAAATCAGCCTCTAGTCAACAAAATACAAACTTCAAGTAATAACTTAGTTTTTCACACATACAGTAATTGAATGAACAAATAAGTTAGTGATAAACTACATATTTACCCCGAATTACAAAATATCTTTATTTTAACATGAAAATTGATAGTAGAACATAACAAACTGCCTAATAACTAAGTGTGCCGTATGATTGATTGGTTTAAAACAAACCACAGTCAGAGGAGCAGCCTAAAATGAGCCGAGGTTAATTTCATGCTAACTGGATCTATGAGGTGCACGCACTTACACACTTTTTCAGCCACACATAAAGCACAGGCCTGTCAAAAAGTGGCCGGTGAATTAAAGCGCTCTGTTTCATGAACTACGAGTGAACTTGCTCAAAATGGGTTGAAATATTAAACAAATAAGGCGTCTGAAAACCTCAGAAACATACTTCTTCCTCCCCGGCATCGTCACCCTTGTTTCCTCCACCCACTGCCGCTGACACTCTGCCAGTTCAGGCTGATATTCTCCATCTCTGCGAGAACAAGGGCCTGTTTGTTACAGTCAAACAAAAAATCCTCCTACTGTTTTTCAATAGCTCGTAACCCCTTGTCTAACATATTAAAGCAGAAGCCTCATTGGTAAAATGAAGTTCCACCCTTGCTGTCAATGGCAATTTTTTTTTCAATTTTTTTTTTCAATTTTTTTTCCTTTTACGTGGAATGTATTACTACTGTGGTATTTTAATTATTGTAATTATGTTTTGTTTTGAATTTGATGCACTACCATGGAGAGGAAAAAAAGAAAAAAGAAATAAATGAAATGAAATGATTGGTTTTATGGACTAAATAAGTGATATACAATAAACTAACAAGTCCACTGGTCAACTAAAATTCATCTTGTTAGAACTTATTTCTGGTATAATTACAGAGCCAGATGAGAATAAAAGTCTAAAATGTCTTCCGGTTGCACACATGAAAGAAAAATCTGATTCCTCTGATCAACTTGCGAGGTCCCAACAGGTTTAAAACCTTCATTAAACCAGGTGAGTCAGTAAATGAGACAATAAAACCATTAAAACTTGCAAAATACAATAAGTTACATTTACAAAACACCAAACAGTTGCAAACACTAGAAGCAGTTTATAACATGAACAGCGATCACAGACATGTTTACTGGTTACCTGTGGCATTGATACGTTCGCCGTGCAGGAACTACGGACACAGTCTGGCCACAAGGCCAAGCATTCTGTATCCGAAAGAACACGGATGCCACTTCACCAGCATATGAGCCCTGAAATGAGACAACTTGCAAAAAACCTGGCCAACTTCTGAAAAGATCAAAACCGGTACAGTGATGAGCAGGTTTCATGCAATAACCAAGTTAGGGCAGCCGAGATTTAAGAGCTGGAGGCGAGACAAATATGCACCACCCACCTCTCACAACATGGGCGAATTTGTTTTATTTATATGCTGCTTTTTTAATTTAGGTATGTGGGGAATCTGGAGTCTATCCCAGCAACTGGGAGAGAGGCAGCGTACACCCTGAACAGCTCACCAGTCCAGCACACGATCAATTCACCTAACGTGTGATGACCAGAGAAGCTCAGACTCCAAATAACCCAATCTGGGACTAAAAGATTTAAAGTTTTATTTACAATGATGAGGCCAACAGAAGGCGAGTGTGCATGTCTGTGGACTGTGGGAGGGAACTGGAGAACCGGGGGAAAATCCATGCATTCACAGGAAATACATGCAAACTCCAGAAAGAAAACCCAGAACAGGATAATTTCCTGCACTGAACTAACAATGCTAACCACAGAAAGTATAAAATTTCACACTTAAAATGATATAAAGTTTAAATATAATGGTATAAAATCAAATCAGTTTGAATAAAATTAAGTTAAAAGGTAAATAAGTTAAATGAAATGGAGTCAAATGATGTTAAATCAAATTACATTAAATGCAGTCCAGCAAGATCAAAAGGGAGACATCATTTAAGGCAAAAATCATGACAACCATGAAAATATTTCTAAACCATGAAATTAGTTAAGTGCATTCAACCTGCTGACTCCACACAACGAGAGCTGATGTGCTGGTGGAGCGGGGTTTGACCCTTTAATATGAACACATACTGATTGTAGGCCAAAAATCCAGACTCTTCCTAATGAATACACTGTTCTTACAAGGTTTGCTTTTACAAATAACCCCAGCATCAAAAGGAGGGAAAATAGTCTAACGTAATGAACGGGGTTCCACAGGCACATAAAATGATCCAGTTCAATAAAGTCTGACATATTAGGCAGGGGATGTCGTCCTGTGTCAGACGGAAAGTGTTGTTTCTCTTTGTTTGCCGTCGCTGCGGCTTTTCATGCAGCTGCCTGGTGAGATGCGAGAGCAGTGCCACGGAGATGGGGAGACGGAGGCTGAGGCGGCAGCAGGCTGACCGCATCGGGGCGAATTCTCCACGTCCTCCGACTGAGATGGAGGAACGAAGGCTGCCAGGAGCTGCGGCTCATTCTCATTCACTTCATTCCAGTCACAACTGGAGACGAGACCACCAATTATTTTTATTCTGTGTCATTTGCGTTTCTTTGGGTTAGAAGAGTGGAGGCAGAGGAATTGGCTGGCTGGCTTGGATAAATCCATGGAAGTTTGCTGTTTCTGCTTCACTGCAGAGAACTCCCCTTGTTTGTGTGTGTGTTCCCTTATTCTCAGTTTTTCCTCTAGTCTGCAAGACCAGCAGGTTAGCCAGCAGTTGTATTAATCCTCCTTTTTTACAGTGATGTCAAATCAACTGCATCTGTATCAACATATTTTCTGGAGAGAGGATTTTACTAAAAACAATCCTGCTCAGGAACCAGGGATGTCCCTGAGAGGTGTGAGAAGAGCTGTGGGGGGATGATTGGAGGGAGGCAAGGTGGGATGAAAGGACATGGTGACAGGACAGGAGTAAAATAATGATATAGGTCATTTTCATTTCTGTGGTTATAAAGTTGGAAGGTAGGGCTCCTTTTTCTGTTGTTGCTCTGATAGGGGGCAAGCCACTGAGAAAATCTGCAACAGTTCAGTAATGCATCGTTAAGATGATGAAAACAGTTAAATCACAAAACTGTTGCTGAAAACTAGGATCTGAGTCAAAACTAATGCAGATTCTTTGCTGCGATGGTTCAGAGGTAGGTCATATATTCCACGTTCATGCCTGTTCATACCTCAGACACGACAAATGAGGAATTATAGGGATGTGCAACGCCAAAAGGAAAGGTTCAGACGGACACATCATGTTCGGGAGAGAAGATCGTATCCTGGTATTTTCAGCTGCAGGAATTGGTGCTTTCTAAAACAGCTGCTGTGGCTGCTGGAGCAACGAAATACAGAGTTTTAGTTTGATAGAAGACAGAGAGAGAATGGTCTCATCCCGGTCATCTGGTCCTGTCGTCTGCAACAATGCCAAGAGGAGATGATAGGCTGGAGAAAAACCACGCTAAGTGTCTAATTTAGGAACTCTAGACGGCTCCAGAAATTCCAAGAGTGAAAACAAAACAGCTCCCTGGCATGACATGAAAATGAAACAGAAATGAAAATGATCATCTTTGCCTCGCTCACGGACAGCTGCGATTTGTGTTTGTTGCAAACGTGCTGCAGGTCCCCCAGTTATCGGGATGGATCCTCTCCACGCGCTGAAAGCCTCCACCCATCAGACCGATTAGAAAAGGGATGGAGGCATGTCCTCCTGTCTCCGTGTGTCGCTTCCTGTTTGCACCCTCCTGCCGCCCGTCATGCTCCGAGCTCGGGGACATCTGGGGGGGCACATTTACCCCCGTCTCACTGCCACCAAGTATAGCACACAGTGAGCTCAAACACACAGCAGAGCCAGAGGCAGAAGTTCTTCTGAAAGCTTTACAAGCCTTCTCTGAGCTTCTTTTCTCCTGCGGTGATGGTGTGAGTGGAATTAGTGGGAGGAGAGAGTTTCTGTTGTTGGTTATGATCTGCTTCATCTGCATGCAGGTAAGTATCCGGACACTGTGAAGCTTTGGTTAAGCAGGTAGAGATGGAGGTTCCATTTGCAAATTGCAGTAACTTCAGACATATTTTTTAGTTTTAAAGTTTCCCTCCTCATTCTGCAAACGTAAAACCAATGTAATGTTACCAGTGTCCTGCAGGTTCTCCATGGTTTCATTCTGCAACACACCTGGGTCCTGCTAAAAAACGTCTCCAGCCAGAATTGTAACATGCTCCATCTAACAGTCTAATGAGTTTATTTTAGCTCTATTTCATTCCCCACACTCTTACAGAGAGAGTGTGACTTTCTCTCTCCTCATAGTCTGTGATTAGCTGTAAGGGGATGCAAGATTTAACTCCTTATTACACATCAAGAAGACAAGCTGAAGACAAGCTGAAGACCAGTTTTTCTTCCGAGGAAGAAGTTATGGTTTCAGATCACAGTCCAGTATTTAGTAAAACTCCCCATTTTCATCCTGGTGGTGATGCATGTCATCCTCACATTAGTTCTGCAGAAAGTCTGTCTCTTCTTATGACTGCCTAATAATAAGGGACAAAAAGTTGTTTTCTATAGAAAATAGAAATACAGTGAAAAATTTAAACAAAACCATCCTCTTTATCGTACCGCAGTGGTTTTTAAGTTTTTTCCTTTTCAATTTTTTGAACTTTTTTAAATCTATCCCATTTAATATACCCCCCTCCTCTAATGAAGCGTCTGCTTTTCACCAACTCTACTCCAGTGACGAACCTTTTGGAGAAGCAGCTGGTCACAGAGCTTCATCACACCATCACTATTACTGTATATCACTATTATTTCCTGTTTTTCTAACTTGTTTGGGATCAGTCACGGCAGGCTGGGGAAGGCCGGCTCAGAAATCCATCAGGCTGAAAGTAAACATGGGAATCTGCTTCTGGGGAGAGGAAAGATGTAAGAAGCAACACAGGTGAAAATATGCAAGCCCATTTCTGCCAGTTGAAACAAAAAATGTCATTATTGTGAAATAAAAAGTTATTATTATAAGATCATGAGAAAGTCATGAAATAATAATTAGGAGATTTCAGAAAAAAATCGCCATTCTCAACCTCATCTCATAATTATGAAAATCTTTTCTTTATTCGGGGGCTGAATTGAGCTTCCAAGAATGGGTAATCTGAGCTAAACAGCCTCCAGATGACTCCAAAGTTGGCTTGGACAGGACAAAGACCATTAAAAGTCTGAGACCTGGATGTCTTTTCTCTTGTTTGAGACGGAGTCTTCTGGCGTGTTGTAGGATTTTCTCCATTTAACAAGTTTATCACAAGGATCCTTTTAAACATAATCTCTTCTCTTCCTGCAAGATTCAGGAATAGTATCCCTGGAAATGCCAACCTGGTGCACATAAGATAAGATAAGAACTCCATGAGACTGTGTGCTTCCCTCCAGGGATGAATCAGCTGCTGGAAGACATGGATGCACACAGAAAATAACTCAGTTATATGAATTTTTGTTCATTGCAATAAAAGTAATAAAAGTAATCTCTGAGCACTTTTCAGGACGCGGTCTAATTTAATTCAGTTATCACCGGGTTTAATCAAATTCTTTATAATCCAGTTATGATCCCATTAAATAAATAAGTCCAGTTCAGTCTGAATGAGTTCATAATTCAGCTCATAAGAATGCTGCATAGCTGTATTCACTTTTCAGCAGTGTGCTTCCAGCTCATAGTGCCTGTGGTGTGTGCACCCTGAACAAAAAATGATTTATTATTGCTCACCTTTAATCTCAGTTTCATCACCTGGCATGATGCTTATGTTCTACTGGGAGTAAAATATTTTGTTTACGCTCTACTGGGAGTAAAATATGACTTGATGGGATTTGGTTGCAGAGTCATGGACAATTATCTGGAAATAATTCAAACTTTTATTCAGTTTGTTTTAGACAAATCGTTGCAGCTCTGAGTTTTAGGCAAAATAAAGACAAAAAAAGCAGAGAAAACCCATTTTGGGCTGCAGGATCTTCTTGGTCTGAAGTTGTTTATGGAAGCTGTTGCTTTTTAAGTGTTTTTATTTGGCAAAGTAATACACGAGGACATGTTTAAAGACATCTGACTTATCCAAAAGGATCTCTTACAGACAAAAATACAGACATTTAAGCATTAGATAACCCGACTGCTTCTACAAACCTTCCTTTTTCTTTGATCAAACAGCAGTAAAGCACTGCGGTATCACCATAAAATAACAGGCTTCTATCAGATAAGTGAGTAACTTGAACGTGGTTGTGACATTCAGACCAGGGTCACGACGTCAGCTCAGGCTTAACAGCTTATTTGCTGAGGGTCGCATTCCTTTTCTGTGTTTTCATTTTGATAATTGACATTTTGACTGCAGTTTGGTGCCAGAAAGCGTCGGCCTGCTTCAGTGTATCTAATCAGCTTCCTGAAAGTCTGCTTCAACTGGGACCATCAGCGAACAACGGCTGCAGCTCAGGCAGACGGATTAGATTTAAATATATTTGTCTTCCAGCTGCCAAGACATGAGTCTGGCTGCAGCATCACACTTTTCATGTGACAGGTCTGACAAAAACCCAGCATCCTTTCATTATTTCTTATTAAAAGCCAGGCTGACGTTAAAGGGCTTCTGTAAATGTGGCCAGATTAAACATGGTTATATAAAGTGGATCAGTGTGGGTCAGTGGGGCGATGGCCGTGCCTCTTCCAGCCTCTTAAAGAGCAGTCAAGCAGCGAAGGCTTCATTAGATCGCTGGCTTCTGGTCACAAGTTCTTGCTTCTGGGTCACAGCACCAGCCAGAGCGAAGAGAGAGAGACACAGAGCTAAAGGAAGAAAGATCTTAAGGTAGAGGGGTGAGCCCATGGCTTTCCTTCTGTGTTTTTTTCCTGTTGCAACTGCAGTCAAAACAGAAAAAATGTAGGAAGTAAAGAGAATAATGGTCCACATAGAAAAATAATCTTTCATATATCCATCTTTTGTCCGAGGCTTACAGTCTCTTTCCATAAACGGACCAATTAGTTCACAGACAGAGAGAGAGAAGCCGAGCGTTGGCTGAATACAGAATATTAGATTGTTGCCTCAGCATCCCGTACGCTGAAACGAGTTTACTTTTCCCATTTGAAAAGCAATGATCAGAAAACTGTTCGTATCTAGCAGGATGAAAACATAAAGAACCCTCAGCCTCTCCTTTTCCAGACATAGTTACTGAAATCCCATCCCTCCTCATTAAAGATGCATTATGTAACTTTCTGACAGTAAAACTCTAGTTCGGACTGGTTCGATGGCACAGTGACATCTCTTCTGAGCATTGATGCTGCAGCAGAGTTCAGCTGTATACACCGCGCCACATGCTAGCAAGTGAACATCAGCACACACCATTTTGAACGTGCACTGTTGATGGTTTCTGGAGGAAGAGAGGAAAATAAATAGACAAGAGTCAAATAAGACCATGTTTTACCATCTGGAGTGATGTTACAGAGGGATGAAGATGCTGCTGGATGCTCAGATTCTTCAGAGAGTAAAGTCCATTTGTTGGGATGAAACATCCTCAGAAGCATGAATACAACTTACTTCCCTCTGGTCTCCACCTACATGTCCCCCAGCTACTAAAAACAGATACACATGTCCTTCTAGCCTCTCCATCCAGGCTCTACACGCTACAAGAGGAAGCCTTAACTGCAGCGCTGCACCTGTATTTACTTATCTAATACTTCACCAGGCACTTTGCTTTTAAATGTATTTGCTGCTCATCTTCTGTTTCATGCTCTTTTTTGACAGATCATCCAAAATAACCTTAGATGCAATTGCAGGTGTGGAAAAAATAGATATTTATTTAGCACAAAAAAATAACAAAATGTGTCCACGACAATCGGTCAGCAAGAGGGCCGAAGGTGTCCGGAGCAGTCCAACAGTCGGGGGAACTGGCAGCGTTCAGAGACTGAAGGCAGGCAGGAGTCTTATATGCAGGGGTCCGTCACTGAGAAAAAACAAAGTTCTGTAGTCATTCTTTCACAGGATATAATGAAGATTCACAGGAATTCTTTAACAAAGTACTGGATACAGATTATTCAGGTTAGGTGGGAGAATCTCCAGATATAGACAGGAAGTGCTAATTAATTTGTCATAATTGATGTTTTTGTGTTTTATTCCTGCCAGAAGTTAAAAGATTGTTGGCTCTGCAGTTGTGTGCAGTTACTGGGTTATGGTGGCACACCGGTTTTTTAGGATTCCACATGCAGTCGTCATCTGTGTTTTATGGCAGATAATGTGCTCGGTAAAAATGAGAGACTGAGGGTAATGTGGCAAACGGAGGATGAAGCCTGGGACTACATTCCAACATGGCTTGGCCAGTAAGGGATCATAAAAGTTATTTTATCCACATAACATAATTCAGATTACTGGACTCCAGCAGGACTGAGTTCCTTGGATACTTTCTTTGTTTACTCGTGTTTCTGAAGTCAGTGGGGACATCAGAGGAGTTAGCCTTTTACTAAGGCACCACATGTTGGATCTCAGCCTCCTCTTATAACTGCTGCCAGAGTTATATTCAGAATTTAAAGAAATATCATTAAACCTGCCATAAGTAGTGGTTTTGTCTGAGCTGAAGTGTGTCAAGCTTTAAACATTCTCCTTTAAAATGTAGAAATTTATAAGCAGATTGTAAGATTTTTGCAGACTTACATGGAAGTCTGAGGTAAAGGCTGTGAAATTCATTTTTCCTGCACACACAACAGTGTTTATCTCCTCTGCTATCATTGCTGTGTTGGTCTGATGGCAGAGGAGATAAGATGCTCTCAGGCTTTAGAGAACAGAGTCCCAGTCATACCGACAGACCCAGACTTGCATGTGCTCCTCTTACTGCAGAGTACATGAGACAAACCTACAGCAGGACCAGAAGTTGGACAGTCTTGAGTGATGTTTTTACAGTAAAATTGAAGTATTTAAGGTCACTGTTCTGTCCCAGAAAGCATCTTTCACACTTTGTAAGGAACTGGTGGGACTGGGAAGCATTTTGCCCTCAGTGGGCAAATTTTGGTCTACTTATTCCACTACGTCTACTGCTTTAGTGCAAATGCTGTTTATTTAACAAACTTTCTCAACTAAGTTTGTAGAACTAATTAAATTTTTCTAACAGAGAGATAAAACCCTGGGAAAGAGGTTTCTATAAAAGCTACAAAGATTTTTCTATTTTCCTGCTTTTTATCTGCATAAATCTCTCAAATACCTTCAGTCCCGCTACAAACTAGCAACAGTTGTAATATTTTCTAAATGCCATTTTGATTTCCTGATGCAAGAGGAGCAAAAAGCTTGAAAAAAACCCTGGCTGAAATAATCTGGAGAGGAATAAATCAGATTAGGGTTAGGATTTAGTGAGAAACTAATGAATATGTATGGATGTGGTGGAAAACCAAACAAGGAGAAGGTAAAATGATGATCTGCTGGTGGAGCAAACAGGCAAGGCAAGTTTATTTTTACAGCACATTTTCAGGTACAAGACAATTCAAAGTGCTTTACATAAAACATTAAAAGGATCATGTTAAACAGGAAGTAAACTGAGGTGCAAAACACTTTAAAGAATAAAGCAGGAAATGAGCAGAAAGTAAAGGAACAGTGCACACCACAAATCCAACAATTAAAGCCCAGAGACCATGTTATTTATGCAAAAACCCAAAATCAGTCTTGGACTTGTCAGTGATTAGTAAAAACACAGATTTACATAATCAGTGACAGAATAACCCACTTCCCACACCATAAAGACACTTAATTAATCTTTTTGTTTTTGGGGGCTAAATCTCTTGATCAACTTCAGTCCTGATGAGAATTTGAATCCATAAAATTCCACTTTTATTACCCAGCATGCACTTGGTTTATTGTAGAATCACTGTTTTATCAAAAAAAATGCACATTTGAATATCAAAATTAAAATTGGTATATTTTAATTTCGTGTTAGAAAGACAACAAATACAAAAGCATGAAAGGCAGGGTAAAAGCTCAGTCGGAGGCAGAGTGACATAATAAATGGATCAGCTGATATCACGAGATCTGATAAATTTGGCCTCTTTAAACAGCTTCTTATCATTTCCTTATGCGGGTGGGGAGGCTAGCCATCCCCTGGTTGGTCTGCGGGGAACTGTTGGTGATTCTTATGTTAAAAAATCCTGGATCCAGACAGTGACCCAGATCACTTCCAAATTCTGACCGTTTGTTCCTGATTTTAGAAATTTCCTGAAAAATTGCGTGAAAGTCTGTCCATTATTTTTTTAGTTGTGTTGCTGAGAGACAGACAGATGTACAACATAACCTCTGACACAAGCGTCTGCGCCCATCTCTCACAAAACATTTGGGACAAACAAAAATAACAATATGTAACTAGTATCAAGCTGTCCTTTTATTTCCACTTTAAAGTAAGTAAACTTATTACACAGTGAAACTGAGAATATTATTAAAACTGAATTTCCAGGCAGTTTTATTTCCATGAAACATGTTTTAACCAGAGAAAAGACATGGAACTTGTGTGTCCCTGCATCGGTAATTGCTTTATTTCCCAGCCATAAAGCAGTAAATCCTTATCACTAGGTAAATACAACTGAACCATTACAGCCAAGGAGCATTATAAGTTAAGCCCAATTATCAATAATCCATCAAGGTGGGGTCCCACATGTGACTGTTTGTATTTATGTCATAAATCTTAAGCTGGAGCAGCTCTTAGCTGGATAAGATAGGACCACATCCTTCTTAGAAGTCCACTTTAACAGGGAAGAAGCACCAGTGATGGAGTAAAAGATTCAGTTAAGCTCCAGTAAAATTGTCCATCTTCCTCTCACAAGTGAATTTACCACCCCTCACACCTTCCCACCACCTCACAGGGTATTAATTTCTGCATGTGCTGCTTCCTCTCTGCCACTCATGGGATGCATGGCTGTAATTGTTCAGTTCATGGGGAATACATGGGAGACTTAATGTTTACATCCTGCAGCAGACTCCTGTTGAGGGCCGGTAAGACAACAGTAACCACACAGAAGTGTTGCCTCCTCACAGCCACGTTTCCTCTACAAATTCCCCCTTGTTGTAGTTAGAGCTGGATTTAGCTTTTGGTTATCACTGGGAATGAATGTGTGGGTGTTTCTTTGCCAGTGGTCCTGAAGAATTCCCATTGTGGTGATGTTTGTTGTAGCCGGGTAGCATTTAGCATGTCTGTCTAATGTTACGTAATTCCTCCTATTAACGTTTGGGGTTCATTTCTGCAGGTTTTGTTGCATCAGTTCATTCGTCTGCAAACGGTTAGACATTGATGGAGTGGTAGGGGTCCCACTGCATGCTTTTTGTTAAAGATTTTTTTAAACTTATCTGCAGTAGTAAAACAATTTATTATCAATGTTAGCTGAAAAGTGTTTCTCTGCAGGGTCAGGCAGGCTGAGGTCTATCTAACTAGTGATCAGCTGAGAGGTGGGCTATGGGTCACTGGTGAGTGTGAGCTCTTGAAACTCCAAAACTATAAACTGGCTGTGGAGTTTTAGTCCGCTCCATCGATGACTGCACCTACATGCCATCAATATTCAGGTTAATAGTCAGGGTAAGGTGAATATTCACACATGCCCTTTCCACTGGAGCCCCCCGGATACTTTGGATGAAGGTTTGCAGTCCGGACGGATGAGATATTTTCTAAGTGCCAGGGGTGGAGATGAGCGATTCCCAGAAGGTTTTCTGGGACGTGGTTGTCATGATAAATGTTTGTTTACCATTTAAAAGGTGGAGTTACAGTATTTTTCCCTGGTATCTTTGATATTTTCTGCAACTTTTAATAACATGTCTGAGGAACACCACAGAGCAGATTATTGGTCCTTATTTAAAACAGACATAAATTTAAGGCCATATGGTTTTAATTTAACTGCTGCTTGGTTGGACAGGAATCAGCCAGAATTCAGAATTAATAGTGAGAAGCTCATGAATGGAAGCTAAAACCAGCATAGTTTCAGGATGGCGTGGGGCAGAAGTGACATGGCTTTTTAGCATCTGCATGAAGGGGTCCTCAAGGAAAACAGGCTGGGAGCTACTGCTTTATAATATTATTCTGATAATGCACTTTCAGTTTGATTTCATTTCTGTGATTACCATCCAAGACATGAAAAGAACATTTCTGTGTCATCTACCAACCCATTTAGTAGATTTTCCTTTGATAAAAACAGCTGCCAGATGTGGAGAAAATGGTCTTAAAGGGGTAAAATCTTTTCCGGGCGAGAGCGCCCTTATAAGGTTTTTTTACTGTTACTTGTGAACAGCAGTCATAAATGATGCATTAATGACGGAGAATATAGTCATGCTGCATACCAAATTAAACATCAGAAGCTAGGCTACAAGCCAGCATAAACCG
>JAVQJG010055621.1:0-14010 GCA_036024015.1 Craterocephalus amniculus | reverse complement strand
GATTAGAATAACATTTGAGTGCTTCGTTTTCACTGCGACAGCAAGCAAATCTGACACTGTGGTCTGAACCAAGATGGCCGCCCTATCAGCACGTCGCTCTAGCGGCCAGCAGCGCTGAATGCAGCCTCTATGTTTATATCTCTATGGTGGTGCTCCCAGCAGAAGGCGGCCATCTTTGAATATGGTAGCCAAAATGGGACAAACTTGTTGGCCTAACGGATTTTAGCAGTGAATCCCCGTGCGTTGTCGAGTGAGGAGGTAGACGACAGCAGATGGTTCACCTTGCTGTTTGCCATTGAAATGGAGGAGCTTACATACTCTTTGCTCCAGAAGAGGGACGACAAAATAACCAAGAAATTAAAAAGAAATAAATAATCGGCGGGAGAAATGAGAGTCTACGGCGCGTTTAACAGCGGGAGACAGTTCATGGGGGAGGACATGAAAACTGACGCAGCTTTCTGCTGGACAGGTAAAGGTGGTTTATTCTGGCATTATGTTAGAAACACATCAGGATTGTCCAGCAGCTACGTTTAAGTCGGATCATTTACTGCTACCTGCTATGTAAAACGGCAGAGACGGCTAATTTAAAGGCATACAATTCTAACATTGGTAGGGACGCAAAAGTTGATCTAAGGCAGAGGTCCTGGTAAGATGTGGTTTTTTGCACTTTTGCTAAACATTCATCAGCAATATCAAGCAAAGTGGACAAAAAAATCTGACCTCACCTGTGACCTCCTGCTGTTTGTCTCATTACTAGCTGTCAGACTCACCTCTGTCGCCTGACCATTAAAGGTTTAATTTACAACATAATTATAGACCATTTTTTACACAATTATCCTCATGTTCATAATAAAAATATATATATCAGCCATTAATTTGACTCTTTGCAGTTGCATTTGATGTTTTATAGAGCAGACTGTTCATTTTTACAGTTATTTTTATTCTTATTGCTCCACCTGCCTCAGCATCTCCTCTTCAACCGCAGCTTTGATTCTGTCACCAGATAAGATAAAACACTGATTCATGCTGAGGAAACCAAGATTATTGAATCAATGACTGTTATCATCATTATTAATGACTCAAAGGCAGCTGAGAAATACAATAATGTCCTTGATGTTTAAACTTTTAATTGACTTACTCTAAAATACCTGCTTATGTTCTCCTTTCTCTGCCAGCTACTCTACCGCTAGCTAGCGCCACGAGCGCTTTCAACAGAATGAGTGACAGCAGGAACAGCCAATCGTGTTAGCAGAATTAAAATTCATGATGAAGCGGGACATGGAGCAGCAACGGGTGCTCTGATGTCTTAGCTGTTTGTGGGACTGAGAATGGACTTAACCATGTCTATGTATGCCCCTATGTGTTGTAATTAACAGATTGAAAGCTGCGGCTGTGTTAAATAATTCAAATAAGAATGAAAAAAATTTGTGGAAATGAAAACAGAAACATGATAAATATGATGTCAACAACTAGATTACATCATGAAAGAGACAACAATTCACTGCTGGATTCACTGCTCTTTAATATTCAGCGCTCATTTGAGTGACCCTTAATAAAGTATCTGCTTTATTATTTACTGCACATGGTGGAATTACACAAGGTTGGCTGATGTGAATGCGATCAGCAACAAAAGATATGGAAAAGGTACAGCTAAATAAGTTGATTTAATATCTTTTAAAAAAATAAAGAAAATCATAAAAGAAAGAAAGAAAACATGCTGTGTAAGTTGTCACTTTGAAGGTGAGCCGATGTCTGGAGGGGAATTAAAACAAACTCAAATTGTTGTGAGCTAGGAGACGACGTGTCACACTGACTGAATGATTGGTTAAAAGTTTAAACCTCAAGTCGATTAAATCTGAGAGGCACTAATGACCAGACGGAAAAAATACGAGGCGCCAAAAGGACAAATAAAGAAGCACAGAAAACTACTTTTACACTGAGGCTAGGTTCAAACTGCAGGTAGGACTGCTTCAAATTCTACTTTGTTCTGACCCAAATCGGAGCCTTTTTAACTCTAAACACCACAAATTTGATATTTTCAAACCCAACCTGAACCTCTTTCATATGTGGGACTTAATCAGATACACTCTTTTCCAGAGCGACCTCAGTCTGAACAGTTATGTAGCATTTCATCTGACTTTTATGTTACAGAAGTGAGACATGCATCGATGCTGCAGAGGAGGAAGGGGGACCCAGTCAGATCGCATGTAAACACGGACAGAATAATCATAATTTAGCGGCTCCGACTGCAACAACTTCAAAACTGATGCACACATGCTGATGTGTGTGGCATCCGTATTTGTCACATCTTCCATGTGCACACGTGGGAAAAAAATATGATCTGAGCAAAAAAAACAAAACAAAAAAAAACAAAACAAAACGAATGTGCAGTGTGAACGTAGCCTTAGTTTAACTCCAGCAGACCTTTATCTTTGTTACCGTCTGTCTTTCCACAGCTTCAGGATCAACAACAGCACAAACACACCCAACAACAGCACATATAAACATATTTCTGAGGCTGGCCCCCAGTGGCAGCAAAGCGCTATGACATGTTAGATGCAGAGTGTAACAGCAGCTTCTAGAGATTACTGCTGGTGAGATGGGATCAATCCCAAAATACAAAAGCAGGGGGAGATATACCATCAAAAACAAGTATAAGCATTCTTTTGAACACAGATTACTCTGCTAAAGTAAAGCCCCCGTTCACACATCTATTAATTATGATGACAACTGAATATGTGAGTGTAAATAACCCCGGGGTGCATCTTCAACAGGAAGCCACAAAGTCATTCATTTAAGAGAAAATGAACAGATTCTAATAATTAAAGTTATTTTTCTAAGTAAAAACATGCAGCGATCAAGACTAAAAATCAGTTCTTTCCTCTTAAAATATTATTTTATGGTTTGGATAAGTTAAGTTGGATAGGGAAAGTCTTCCTTTGAGACTTTCTCTGCTGCTTTATTGACTAAACGATTAACTGTAAACAGACCATCTTCAGATAACAGGAAAAGAACAAGGATCTCAAAGAAGGCAGTAAAAATGTAGGCTGACTGATAAAGAAAACTATTTCCCCAGATAAACTTAAACTGTCTTGAAAACATAAATAAGTAGCCTATTGTGTGAAGTATACTGGTACATCTTTTTTAAATAATCGCCATGGAAATATCTTTTTTGAGTTGTTTTTTTTTTTTAATCAGTAAATGTAATTATATTCATAGAAAGGATGCAGAGTGAAAGTGGCACTGAACACGTTAAGTAACTACAACCTGATTATGTCTTCAGAGTTAGCTGATCAAAGTTTTATAAAGCAGTTTGGCGTATCAAAACATGTAGGATATACAGTAGACGTACAGTACATGAAACAACCTCACACAATTACAATAACAGCAATTTATCGCATTTAAGCGGTTTCTAAAAACATGTAAACATCAGTTTTACAGACTAATGTGCGTGCTGGAGATCATTTAAGAGTAAAATGGAAACAAAGCGAGATTATCGGAACACAGGATGAAGAGTAGCGGCTCTCCTCCCATATCCAGCACAGCTGGACGGACAGTAAACACACCTTCACACAGAGACAGACCGACAGATGTGTTTACTTCACTTACCCCTCTGCCCCGCCTGAGCCTCTGGATACGGTCTTTTTAGCAAAGTGTCTCCCGCAGAGCATACACCAACACACCCGAGTCCGCTAAATTTAGGAAACTGACAAACTCCGAGCGACAGAGAGCTTTGGCTCCTCCCACCGGAGCGCGTGTCTGGCTGCGTACGTGCGCACGAGCGGAGATGAGTGAGCATACACACCTTTTGATCTACTGACTTATCCCGTGTTTGAATGAGAAAATCACAAGAGTTTTTTTCAATAATATTCAGAGAATTCAAGAATAAACGTGTAATTTTAAGGAGGACACATTCAAGCTAATTCACTTCTAAAAGAGCTGGTCTAGAGAATTCCTGATGGGGGGCCCAGGCACAGGTACGATCGCTGCGCAAAAGGTGACACATTTAATTGACTTGCAATACCTTTAAAAACAGTTATTTGTATTTCTGGGGACCCATGTATTCATGAGGAGAACATACAACTAACTCCACACGGAAAGGCCTGGCTCGCACCATTTAGTCAGATTCATTTGTGTGGCATACTTTATGTACTGTACACAACAACTCAAAGTGCTTTACATTTTTCTTCCTTTCTAGCTTATTGTCTTTCTTTTTCATTTTTAGTTCTTTTTAAGTTATTTTTTATTATTCTGTCTTTGTTTCTTTTGCTTTTTACTTTTAATATAAAAATAATTAAAAAAGAAACAAACAGACTGCATACAGTGGGTAAATATGATCAATGAGATATTCATTATCTTTGTCACTGTCAATGTATATGTGCAACAATATATAATCAGGAGAAAAAGAAAAGAAAAGAAACAATATCTTGATTAAATGTGGTGGCAAATGTGAGAGTTTTTAGTGTAAAAGAACTAAAGTTTGGATCAGACTTTAGATTTTCTGGTAGTTTGTTCCAGATATTTAGAGCATAAAAAACTAAATATCTTGATTGAACTTTCAGGGTGGAAAACAAACTTTGGCCTTATGATCTTAAAAGCCTTGGCGGTTCAGATATATTGAGGACCAGGAGGGTAATTGAAAAAGCAATACCACATTTTCATGCTAATGAATTAACTAGTTAATTAATTAATTAATTATGAAATAAAAATATTGATTTCTAAATATAACTTCAAATTCAACAATTTATTCACATGCAAATAAATAAAATTTGCAAAAGATTTTGTATTTGCACATTTGGAATAGAATTTTTAAAGAAGAAATGTGCATTGTATCCTTGATTCATTATTAAATCCTGTGATTTGAAAATGCATATTCAAATTACTTAAAGTACTTTTATGCTACATTTGTACATTTATCCTGAAATTGCATCTATTATTTTGTTTTATAAGATAAGTGCTGATATACTTTTTAATTTCTGTTTATGTTCTAGGTATAGTCTTCAGTGTCTTTAGCGTGTTGAAAAGGTAAACTGTAAATCACAGTGCCAAATAATACATTAATGAATACAATATGCAAATCCTCCTTTAAATTTAAATTTCAAACATGCTTCAACTAAAAAAATAATGCCCAGAGTTATCAGTGAAAAATAAAAATAAAGATTCCAATGGCTCGGTGGAAGTCTGTGCTCTGTGACAACTCATGGTAAGAAATGTTGATCTCACTTGACTTTAACCTTATATAAAGACTTGAGATACTTAATTGATAAAGGAATAACCACAGCTTTAATCCCAGTCAGAGGTTTTTCAGTGGTCATTCAGCATGCCAGGCCAAATTAACTGCCACATCTGGTGGTGTTATGACTTTTACATCCTGTGTGCACCCTCAACACACAACAAACAATGGATAAATTAATAAATCCATAATCACGCTTGAGAATCAAGAGACTCCATAGAGACGGCAATAACTACACTACTCCCAACAGAGAGGCTCTGAAAGGGGGAAAAATAATTAATAGATACACACACATACACAAAAAAAGATGCAAAGTATCCACAACATGGTAAAATAAGTTCAGTTAGAAATGAAACTGTCACTGAAAGGGGGCGAAGCAACAAATAAGCACACAGTGGGACAGAAACCTACAAAATACAATGAGACAAGAGAAGAAACACAACCAGAGGTGAAATAACAACAAAGATAGAAAGCAATACATGCACATGAACCAACAAAGAACAGCTTGAAGGTTGGTGCCATGAAGATGACACCACTCCTCAATTATGCAAATTTCCTTAAAAAGAAGATAAACAGCTGAAGAGATTACACCCAAGAGGGGTTGCATCAGTTTTTAGTTCATTAGATTTGCCCATGGGAATCCCGGGTGTGTACATATTAATGATAAAAGTTACAGTAGATCTGGTGTGTGAGCCTGGGCTCATTAAAACTGTTGAGATGTTTTTAGATAAATACACAGAGCAGAATGTGAGTTTTTATTCATCCTAAGCTCAGATCTGGCATAATAATCGATCCATTGATGTCTTATTTAGTCTTTGCCTGAAGGAGAGGAAAGAAAGCTTGTGATACTGAGGTCACTGGTTCAAATCTGAAGAGAAAGTCCTCTTAGAGCAGAATACGCAGTGTTGCTCTCTTCACCTCGGCTGAACAGGCTCATGAGGTTTTGAGCTAAAAGTAGTGCAGAAGTCCTGACTTCAGTTTCTATACTTTCTTTCTTTTCTTTTTTCCACGGCTGGATTGCTGCTCGTGAGAGAGCAAAGCCTGGAAAGCATCAAAGTGTGACGTGAAACCTGAATACCTTTCTGCTGCAGATGGACCATCACAATAAAAAGACCAAGTGCAGCACTGCATGTGATCAGATAAGTTTCAACAGATTAAATAAAACTCTGAGAATCTTTTTTTTTTTACTTCTACATCTGTTTCCAGCATTAATAATAGCACATGTTACTTATTCTTTAAAAAGCAGAACAGGCATAAGAAAGCTTATGGTGCCATCATGTGTCTTTCAGCCACATGACACCTCAGGTACCGACTGCTGAGTAATATTTATTGTGTTCTAGTGTAAATATTATTGATTTTATAGTGTGGCAAACTGTGCTGTCATTTCACACTGCGGGTCTTCTTTGACCAGTTCCTGTGGTGGAAGAACAGGATCTGCAATCTGCTGATGAGCCAGCTAATTCCAGTCAGCTTTAATTTATTCACAATTTTCAAGTAAAAAACACACATTTCGTACTTGAATTGGATGTATGAGGTGTCATATGTATCGATGAATCAAATCCATCCCCATCTAATAGCGCCTGTCAAGTGATGTTAAAAAAATTGAGATGCTAAAATTGCAGCTGGTCTCAAAGCGAATTTCTTATCATATGGAACTACTTCACTTATACATTAGTACAGCTGCTATCATGCTCCATATTTCATTACATTTAAATAATATTTATTGACATGATGAAATGAAAATGCTTTTTGGATTGAACATAATCTACATATAAGATCACCAGAGCGTGAACATTACTGACTCCAGCCTTTGAGGGATTAGCATCTGACTTTTCACTAACGAATGGAGATCTTTCTGCTCTTTTTCTATACACTCCATTGATTTTTGTGTTTTCTGTTTTGTAAACTTCCTCTGGTTCAGATTATGACATCATTCTGAAACCATCTGTGTTCTTGTTTATTTGTAGGGTTAGATATGCCATGTTCAACATATCTCATGCACAGTTATTTTATAAGTAATAAACTAACACCTTATTTCTGGTGGTATTTCTCTGCAAAAGGGGGACAAGGTTGACAACACTGATTCAGCTCATAAATTGTTATATATAAAGTATGGTAGGACCCCCCTATTATAAAACAAAAGCCACTGATGTGTTGCATTAAAGGGATTTCACAGCAGAAACCCCCCTAGCTCATAAAATACTGGCTGGATTTTATCCACACGCAAATGAAATTCTCTATTAATGAGCTGCAACGGCAGCAAACCTGACCATGAAATGATCCTCCAACTACTTCCCAGACAGTTAACTGTTGGCCTCCCGTCCACTCAGAATTTATACTGAAGTGGAAAAAAGGCAGAAGCAGCTAAAGCAAAGCAGAAGGAGACTAGTAATATGTTTTTTATAATTACATAATGAAAACTGAAGCTAGAAAATTCTCAACATTTATTACAGTTGTGTTTCAGCAACAAAAGTCAAATGTCAACAGTCAGTAAACAAAGCCTGGAATATAATTTCCATACAGACAGTCTCGTTTGTGATATAATCCAGTGGTTATTGCTAAAGGTTGCCATCATGTAGTATTATATGGTAGAGCTTATATTCACACAAAGGAGTTTATAAAGTGGCCACATTAAGGACACATAGAAAATAAATAAAAATGTTTAAAATATACAAAACACATCACATCCATTCCTTATTTAAACCTGGGGAAAAAAACATTGTTTGTGTGTTTTTGTCAGCAGACTGTGATAGAGAAACATCATTATTTACACAACAGGAAACTAAAACACAGAACTGATTCCTTAAACTGATAACCAACCTGATCTTCAGGGCTCAGTTAGACCTGATAGAAGGGCTCTCTACTCTCACGCATTGGTTGTGAGACGTGCATTTCAGCTTGTCTCACGCTGAGTAATCACAATGCCTGTCCGGAAAAGTCCAGTATATTGCTTCCACCACTAGTACTACAGCTCCCACAATGCCACTGGGCTTCTGGGACGCCTGTAGTGGGATCAACCCCCGGTGACTTTAGTTAAGGCAAAGCGAATCAACAAGTGGGACCTCAATCTTCGGCTGAGAAAAAAACGCAGTTTCCCCCTCATCCACTAGGGGCTGTCTCCAAAACAGAGCAAAACCCCAGAGACTCCCATGTTAAAAAGGCCATCTTCACAGCAGAATTAAACATGTTTCCAGCCTGGTAAAAAAAAAGCATTTTGTTTAATAGGTCACATTTACCTTCACGAGAACTGTAGGAGGAGTGAATTTATTTATAAAGCATGTCCATTTGATTGACAGGTCTAAGATATGGGCAAAAAGATGCAGAGGGTAGTAAAGCCATAGCATATAGTCAGCTAACAAACGCATGAGCTTCAGCCTGCCTACTTCCAATAGCCCATTAGCTCCCATTAGCTCCGGGTTTGCTTTATTAGTTCGTAGCTACAGGCAGCTCATAGTTTGATGGGTGTCAATCATCCGTCCTCACCACAGCCCCCCCTCTAAGCACCACCTCGGACTCGTGTGAGGAGACTCGTGGCACTGTAAAGATGGCAAAGGTAGGAACCGCCCAATTAGCCTATTTTCAGGGCTTCAGATACCTACAGGTCGCGTGGCCGGAGGTTCGGCAATATTTTTACAGTCACTGGGTGGAACTGAGGGATTTCAGACTAATTGTATATTCTCATCAATTTAGTGTTCAATGTTGTTTATAGATAGTCTAGTATGCTGTCAGTTCCAGGTTCTGATAGGAAATGCTATCATTAGATCAATGGAAAGCTGCAAAGAAAGCCACAATAAACAAATTCAACCAAATGTTAATTTATTTACTGAGTAACAGTTTAGCTATAAGCAACGACTAGTTCAGGGTCCAGTGTGTGCAGTAAGGTCATTTTAACTCAGTTTTAAACACTGAACCAGTCTGGCCCTTGGCTTGAACTTGTCTTTTTTTATTTTGGCCCACTGTCCATTTGTATTTGACACTTTGACCAGTATAATATTATAAAACCAATGCAATGTGATTGAACAGTCATGATTTGATAGATATTTGAAAAATTGGCTTTTATATTTTATATTATTTATATTTTATTATTTTCAATATTGATATTCACAACAAAATATTTGAATTATTACTATGCTACGAGGATACTGCTGTTAAAAAGCACATTATCAGAACAAATGGGATACACTACCTTGTACTCAGTATTGAATTTTATGCACAATGCAATTCAGCATGTTTCAAACTTTCAATCTTTGCCTTGTTGTTCATTATATCATTCTTTTTTTATCTTTAAACACAGAATAATCATTGCATTTGTTTGTCTCAGATTTCATAGAAGCAACAACTAACCATTTTTTAAATTATTATCTCGCTCAATAATTAATTCTATCAAATATACCAAATGCCAAATATCTCACTCTGACCCAAGCCGGAAAGTTTAGGGCTCTTCCCTCCAGTCCAGATTAAAAACCCACTTTAGTGTTTTAATTAGCTGAAAAACTACATGTCATTAAAACAATTCTCATGGTTTTAAATTATTTGTAGTTTTATTTCCTGATTCAGTGAATGTTGATAATCTCTGCAGATGATGCTGGCCTTTCTTGTTTATGCTCTCTCTGCAATGCTATAAAACTTTCATAATACTTTAAAAAATGTAAACGAGGTTTATTGTCTACTGGCTTCAGCGTTATTAGTAAAGAACTGTTCCCATCCCATCCATGAAAAGGCCTGCTAGCATCCGCTAGCCTCGCCGCAGATGCTAGCTACTGTGGCTGCACCTAACAGGCCAAAACTATGACCACCTCTGGCTGCTGGCTGTCCTGAATTTGCACATTTACAATATTGTTGAACACAATAAAAAAACAAATACGTCACAATTCTAGTTGTTCCTCTGCTGTTCAGCATGTTTGTGTTTACAGTCATTGCTGCAGAAGCTAGCAGCTACTATGAGTGTCATAGCTGAACGTAGCTTCTTATTTTGCTGGTTTTTCACAGCATATAAACAGTAAAACAGTAAAAGTAAAAGTCATCCTGCAAGTAGTCAGGGCTGGTTTATATGTGGGACATGTGCGAGTGATGCTTTGCAGATGTGAAGCAGAAAATTCACCGACGGCTTGTTTTCTCGTGATATGTCTTTTATGGTAAAAAAGCAGCATTTTATGTTCATCATAATATCTGAACCTCATTTTTTAGCAGAGTAGGACTTTAACATACGGTTGTGTGAGGTGAATAACTGTTTCACTATTGAACAGATCTTGGGTTAAACAAAGCAGTTGTTCAAGTATTCACAGTGTTGGCGGCAGTGAGGAGTGAGGAGAACAGTGAGTCTGGTCTTTGCCTTAGCACCTCCGGAGGGTCCAATTCTACCGCCTGGTAGAGAGAACATTCAATGAGTCCAATGAAACATAACACTGATTGTAAATTCTCATTTTCATGTTTGTTACCTCTCCTTGGTCCATGACCAGAATGCGATCTGCGTGCATTACAGTGTTGATGCGATGTGCAATGGTGAGCATGGTGCAGTCACTAAAGGCATCCTTTATGGTGCTTTGGATCAAAGTGTCTGTCTCTGCATCGATGGAAGCTGTGGCCTCATCCAGCAGAATGATCTGTTCCGAAAAGGAGGGAAAATTGGCAAAGATTGGCTAAGAAAAGGCAGTTTAGTGGTAGGAGAGGTACTGCCTAAGGAGACTGAAACTGACAGACATAGAAACTAGGGGTGTAACGATTCATCTAGTACATCGATATATCAATTTATATTCCTATGATTCAACAGCACTGATATGTGCTTGGCAAGTTGGTAGTAAAATTTATATTTACCCATCTATTATCGTTATAAAAGGTATTTTTATAAGTCTTCCGTGCTTCGATCCAAAGTATTTCTCAATATCGATTCTATCAATATTGAGAAATACTTTGGATCGCAGCACGGAAGATTTTATTTTTGCACTTTTTTATGTTGATAGATATACTGAATCGATTTCAAGTCATTGAATCGTTTTAGATTGTATCGTTCTAAATGACCTAGTATCGTTCATGAATCGTATCGTACCCTCAAACCGTGATATGAATCTAATCGTCGTTAAAATGAATCGTTATACCCCTAATAGAAACATATGTGGTAACAGCTCCTGATCCTGACATTTCAGGCCAATGTTGTAAATTATAATTCATTCTTAATGGTCTCCCTGGTAAAAAAAAGGTTTTTTTTGTTGTTGTTGTGTTTTTTAAAACAAACATCTGAAAGCAACTGTATAGTGATGATTGTTTACCTTGGAGTTACGGAGAAGAGCTCTGGCCATACATATGAGTTGCCTCTCGCCAACAGAGAAGTTCTCTCCGTTTTCCAACACTGGGGCCTGTAGCTTCCCCTCCAACCTGGAGATCTGAGGAAACACAGGGATATCAAACATCTGCATCTTTACAGCTGCAGGAATCACAAAGACTAAAAAACAAATGCTCAAAAAGGAGAAAATAGTTTATATAAGACCAGAGAGCCATGGGAGCTACAGTACAGCTTGTTGATGAATTATGTGTTCATTCATTCATTTATTTTCTGGACTGCTTAACCCAGTTCAGGGTCACAGAGTCATATGTTTTCCTTTAAAAAAGGAAATCTAATCATGTTTATCTGGATAGTAGTATTGCATAGTTTTATATGTGTCAGGTTGTTTGCGCGTACCGAGTCCCTCATATACGTCTTCTCCAGCGCTGTCCAGATCTCCTCGTCAGTGTATTGGTTGAACGGGTCGAGGTTGTACCTGCAGGCAGTCATGGTGGGTAAACTTGTTACGCACACAGCAGTGAAAGCACCATGGTGTGTAAACATGAACTCTGTTAGGTCGCTGGCGTTACCTGACTGTGCCGATAAACAGCACAGGGTCCTGGGGAATGATGGACAGTTTGCTGCGAAGGTCCTGCAGGCCGATGCTCATAACGTCCACACCATCGATGAGGATGGTTCCTCCTGCCGGCTCCACTATCCTGAACAGAGCTACACCTAACGAAGATTTCCCTACAGACACATGAACAGAGTGGGATGTCTGATTACTGCAGTGGTTCATAACCAAGGACTGAAACTGAATTTATCATGAGTAAGGCCTCACCAGAGCCTGTTCTTCCCACAATGCCGACTTTCTCTCCAGCTTGGATGAAGAAATCAAGCCCGTTCAGGACAATGGGTGTATTGTCTCTGTACCTCATCTTATAATCCTGGAAAGTGATGGCTCCATTCTTGGGCCAGTCCTCTGAGATCTGGGCCTCCTTTATGCGCCTGGGGGCCTCAGACTTGCAGCCCTACAAGCACAAAAATCCACAGCATTGAAGGAAAATATAAGAAGGATCTCAGAATGAGGGGATTGTGGAAGGAGGCAACTCTGACCGTGATGTATTCCAGCAGCCGCTCCACCGAATTAAACCGCGCCTCCACCTCTGTGGACTGCCGCACTACAAACTGGAGCATGCCTGTCAGCTGCACAGCAGAGAGCGCCGCATGAACAAACGCCGGAGTGCGTCTTTTAAACAGAAACTACTATTCTCCCTTTAGATTTACCTGAATGGTGTAAGACAAGGCGAGGCCTTTCAAGGCTGGACTGATGACGTCGTTACTGGTGAGCACCACAAACAGAGCCACCAACAAGGTCATGGAGCAAGCCATGAAGTCCAGCCAGAAGGACAGCCATCGTGTCCCAGAGTGAAACAGCAAGTAGTGGTTGGAGTTGACGTCGTTCAGGGACTTGAACCTAAAATATTACCAAGAAAAAGCCCAAAACTAAATAAAAATGTTACCTGCAGCTTCTGTGATTGAGTTTTTATCCTCTTCATCTGCTTTCTCACAGTTTTATGTGACTGTCTCTTATGTTGTATGCATGGATGGTGCTGAGACCCTGCAGGGTGGAGGTGGTGAGCGAGATGCACGGCGAGCGACTGATATTCTCCATCTTTTTCATCTGCCGTATGCTTCTCTGGAATATACTGCCCAAAAACCAAGAACACTGTTCAAACTCTGAATCTCCCACAAAGTCAAGTGATGCTGCAAAGCTGCGGCTACCCCATGTAAACTCACAAGAGAATGAGGGTGAACAAAGCTCCCATGACAATGACGGCCACCAGCATGGCAGGGAAGACGGACGCGATGATGACGATGGTGAATGTGACCAGCAGGCAGAACTGCAGGAAAGGGTCCATGTGGAGGGGAAGCACGGAGTCCAGCTCCTCCTGATCTTTAGCGAAGCGGTTGAGAATACGACCGGTCGGCGTCGTGTCAAAGAAACTCATCGGACTGCCGATAATCTGCGAAAGAAATCAGGAACCATCAGTATCAGTAGAAGCTCCTGCGTTCACAAAGTTGGACGCTCCCCGAATGGTACCTTTTTGAACATGCTGTTGTGGAGTTTGCAGGCGGCTCTTAAAGTGACGTGAGTGTAAAAGAAACATTTAATAACAGCGAGGACCACCATGACGATCACCATCACTCCGTAAATAGTCTGGTAGAAGTGCAGGCGCGGATTTTGAGAGACGTCACCCAGGGTTGAATTTACCTACAAAGAAAGAAGATTCGGATGTTAGAAAGTCTTTGGATAGAAACCAGGGCCCGTATTCGCAAAGAATCTTATCTCACCACTAGAGGGACTGCTAGTTTTTAGTTAAAGGGACTATACCCGATTTCACGTCCGGCTAGCTTAGTTAGCGATAGCGGCTATTTTTTTTTAGCTTTTGTGTGACGCTTTTTCTTCGCTAAGGGGTTTAACTTTCATAGTTTGACTCCGGATCACTAGGGGAAC
>JAVQJG010055616.1:0-13056 GCA_036024015.1 Craterocephalus amniculus | reverse complement strand
GCGCGTTTGTGCCGCCAATCGGTGTCTGAAACTAACGTCGCATCGCAGAGTTTATAATAAACTCAGCACTGCCGCTTGGCAGAGGTTAGCCGTATCAACAGAAACGACGCATGAAGACGTTTGGAACACAAGTCCCTTTTTACGTCCGTCAGGGAGCATAAATGAGCCTTTACATGAGATGTTTCTGACCATCAGTTGCAACTCTGTTTTTGTCGACTGTGCCATACACAGCTATGCATGTGCATACATATATGTGACTTGTGCAATTCAATTTCTGATAAAGAGCAATGATTTATCTTTTGAAACACAATGCTGCAGAGTTTTGGATGAAGAGAGCAGGGGCTGTGTGCACCGCCAAGCAGATTTTCTACCTACATACTCCATGCAAACATCTAGTGAAATACAAAGTAGCAACACTTGCTTTTGTGCACTAACGTAAATTCCAGTTTCCTTTATGAAGTCAAGATGTAGTTGAAAAAGAAAAAAAAACTTTAATCTTTAAGGGTAAACATGTATAAGGGACCATGTAGGACAGAATGTATTTTGAACTCACACAGACTTGAAGACATATAAAATCAAGTACTCTCAAACACACACAAGTAACCTCTTGGATACAAACAAGTGAAAATTCTCTGTCTGACAGACACCCTATACACAATATTCCTTTTATGATCTTTTCTGTGTTAGCTTATCTTACTACAATGACATGGTCTTTCTTGCCCTGGTAACAAGAGTAAATGTACAGTTAAACCCATATTTTGTCATCTTTTGTTACGTGCAAGCTACTCAAATAAGCAATGCATGCTTAAAAATAATTGGACAAAATCCCTAATTTCTGCTTTTTATAAACATGGTGTGTGACATTTTTGGCTTTTATACCCCTTTGGTTCTGTCGTTATTACCATGGAAATTAATTAACTTCCAGAAACATTCCCTTTGCTGAATGTGAACTTCCTAAGCAAATTTCAGTTTGTTGTTTGAGATTTATTTTTCAGTGCTTCGGGGCTGCCAGTAAAAATGGCGATAGGCAGAATTAGATTTTCCTAAAGAAAGCAGTAGAGTTTAAGAACTTTAGAGGACTGCTCATTTGGGAGCCTGAAAGTGACATGCATAGAGGAAAAAAAAGGAGAAAAAAAATCTATACGGGCAGAAGAAAGAACTACTGAGCTAAATTGTGTTTTCCTTAGTGTATAATCTGTGTGGCAGTGTGAGAATAGCACTCCCAGTACTTGTTCTCCCACTTGTCAATTACTTTTAATGGCCTTACCTATATTGCTTCCTGCTTATCACAACCTGACATACTGTATTATTATACTGTACCCTGAGGAATCCAGCTTCCACTGATTTTAAACTAATGGTTCTCTATTGAGACAGTTTGTTTAATGTTTCTGGAATCTTGTTCAGACTGCCGTGAAAGTCTTAAAGTGTTTTTATATATTTGAGGCAGACCGGTGAAATAGGAGCAAATCTTTTTGCAGCTATAATGCATGCAATCATTTGGTCATTGCCTTACCTTTACAGCTCAAAAGATTTAGTGTCCCTTAGTTTCCCTTTGCCCTTATTTGGCATTCAATTGCACCTGGTTAAACATGTCTACCAGTGTGTCAATGCACTTTGGTTTTCTGTATTTCATAAATCTAAATGGCATGATTTTATTTACTATCTTTAATTCCACAGTAGTTGTTTGACAAGCAATTAAGACAATAAAATAGCTTAATACAATACAACTGTTTTCAAGAATATGTGGAGTTTTTTTTACACAAAGTACTGTTCATTTTTAACTATGACTGCTGGACACCTGTTAAGAGGAAACCATGCCTTTCTCCTAGTAGCTGCTGGAATAGGATCCAGTAACCCTTCAAAGTCATACAGTGGAATAAGCAAATATAGAAAATGGATTTTCCATACGCACTTCAGAAAAAAAAAAACACATAACAGCTGACCAGCTGCCAGTAAAAGTAGATGATATGGCTGGCCCCATTTTCACTGACTGATGAATAATTTGAATAAATAATAAGATTATAATTTTTGATAATCTTTGTTAATTTTCAAATGGTTTCCTAAAGAGAGGAACTATTTTCTAAAAACCTGCAGGACTGTGAGGACAGGGTATGGGCACCCCTGGCATCAAGAGATGAAACCAGACATGAATGAGAATGAAATAAAGTAATATGAGCTCCAGAGAAGATGGAGTCATAGCATCATATACTGCAGCCCTAGTTTTTTGTTTTTTGCTACTTCCTTAAAATAGAGTAGCCGGGATTTCAGTATTTACCTTCTCATCCAGGTTATCTGTGCTTTTTAAGTCACTAATTAGTAAAGCAGATGGATACATTTCTATAAAATGGCCGGGGGCCGTGCACGGACCAGTTGGCTGTGTAGCTTTTCTGAATACATGTCAATAAATGACAAACTGGCTGCATGCGTATGAGGCAATTACACTGCCATGGTCCCTCCACCTTACCTCACCATAGCAAAACCTCCTTGTTGCACATGATCAGCCAACAGGTAATGCGGCTGCTGCTGCTGCTGCAAAAAAAAGATTTACAGAAGTAAGATCAAAGTTCTGATCATAGAGATAGAAGCCAGGAAAACCTGGTATTTTGTTGCTTATCCTCTGGATCAATGAAAAAACAGACAATGGAGTGGCAGAGGGTCATGGTGGCAGCTAATGAAGCCGACTCAAAGAAATGCACAGAGGCTAAAATGTAACAAGGTGTGAAGAGGGCACATCAATTTGAACTGAAAATTTTACTATTTTTCATGTACCATTTTGGTATTTGGTATAATGAAAAGTAAAGATTGATTTATACACATTATACAGTAACACTATGAAATAATATCAGTTCAACATATTGAAACAGAAACTTGAGAGTCTGAATAAGGAGGACACAAACACGAGTCTTAACAGAGTTTGAACCAAGATAAAAATACTCAGCTTCTCTATGAGCTTCCCCGGAGGGTCCTAGTGTCCCACTCTGCTATGCCCTGTATGCAGGCTGGTCCAGGTTCCACACACACAGCTTTGGAACCACAGAAAGATGTTAACACTGTGAAAGTGAAAGCTTTCGAATCAGTTTTTTAAATTCTATACAACACACCCAAAGCACGTTATAAAGTACCATTATTTTTCAAGAGGCTTTTCTTTCTCTTTTCTCTCTGCAGCTTGCTGTACTGTACAGTCCTGACATGTCAACATGGTAATGCACGTAAATAGCAGCCACTTTTCATGGATAAGTTATACATTTTCTTTGCTATTGGTGTCATTTTACATTGTTGAAACTAGATGGTAAATTGTTGGGATTGAAAATTACAGGGCTGGGTGTCATTCTTTGTACATCGTGTGAAATGCACTGTAAAACTACAAAATTCATGCTGTTGATAGCAACATGATTGGCGGTGCGATGCGTACGCCTTTTCATGAGAACAAGCTAAACAGACCATAATATGCCCAGCACACAGACAGAGAAAGCCATCCACTTTACTGATAATCATGGATGTTTACTGAAGGTGTGTCAGCTTTGAAAAAGTTTTTATTATGCTCAGTAAGTGCAGAGAAAGAAAAAACCTTTCACATCCAGAAAAAAAAGAAAATTGATATTGCAAAATGACAAAACTGATTGGATTTTAAATTGAATCCTCAAATTATCAACTAATTACCTGTAAATATAATCAGTCTTACTATTTCTTATGTGAAGATAACATGTTGTGAAATTCTGTGCTGGCACCGTGCAACATCCAGACTGGAGTTTGCAAGACGGTCACACACCTTCACAACCGATTAACCTTGCTGCTCCGCTTGCACGCTTACACCACCTCCACCTTTATACATCCTGAAACCGGGCAACTGATTTGGTGACAACTATCAAAATCTACATGTTTTCCTTACTTTTTAATCGCTACACATTAAAAAGATTTACAGATGCAGATGGTCTTGAAATTGGAATGTTACAGACCTGAAGCTTTATTACTAACACTCACCGTCCATTATTTAGAAAATTAGTTTACCTGTGTAAATAATAAAAGGCAGACGGCTCATGATTATTATGCAGATTGCTTGTGTGTGACCCCACTTTAATCCGCAGTGCTGATCATATGTGAACTACCTCAGACTGAGTTCATAAACCAGGCCATTGTTAGACCCTGCTTCAGCTTTTTCTGGCTTACAGCCTGACATGTATTTACCCAGCGCAGTAAATCTGCGCCTTTATCTTCTCTATTATTTTATCCAGAGTTGGCTAAAGAAAACCAGTTTGAGGTCTGTGGAAAATTCTCTCTTTAATTTATTTATTTGTTTATTTTTTTCGCAAACATTTCTGTTAAATAGCGATTCAGACTTCCTGTTAATATGCGTGATCCATGCATCTGATCCTTGCCGCTCAGACAGTGGGCTCATTCCGTGAGTGGTAAAATAACAAAAGCCATAACTACATCATCATGTTTTACAAAAAAATGGGGGTGGAGAGGGGTGGAATTCAGTGCTGACTTAGTAGAGCTGTGAGAAGACATTTCTGTTGACAGCAACTTGTAATGTAATTCTTGTGAATTCTGTTCCTAATCCCTTTTACAAAATGTCAACAGTGTCTGTGGGGGACTCAGAAAATTAAACCCCCTAAGTGGTTCAAGCTCAGTAACAAATAATGGAGGCATTTGAAAAATGTTTTTTATACGAACACTGTTTCCAGGGAACTAAATGCAGAAAAAAAGGTTAGGATATGAGTATAATATATTCTAAATCTTAGGCCTACAAACAGAGTCTTGAAATGAATATGTTTTGACACGAGTGTGCTGATGTGAAAATACTACATTTAACTTAACGTGCTCATGCCTCTGCGGTTTAGGAGCCCTTCTTTTGCTGATGTGAAATTTCATTGCATGCTGATGCAGAAAGTTAGCCTCTTCGAATGAAGTCTATTTGTTTTGGAGAGAATTGCTGGAACGAAAGACTACCTGTGAAGGCAATAGACCTCCAGATGGGAAAAAAGAAACGCTCGTTTCATCTTAAATGTCTGCAGCTGCAGGACGGAAATGCAGTGTTTTGTGTATAACCTAACTGTGTATGCAAGCTTTTTTGCCAGTATGGAGTATTATACTGAAATAGTGGAGAGCAGTGTTGAGAGCAGATAGAAAGGTCTGTGTCAGTGTTTGTGTGATCAAGTGTGAAATACAGTCGGCATCCATCGCTCTTCAGCATTAGCGGTTTCCCACAGTGGCTGCTTGCTTGTGATTCGTTATGATGTGAAAAGAGTTATCAGTCAGATTGAGAACTTCTCATCTCTAAATGGATCCAGTCCCAGTCATGTGCAAGGTGTAAACTGCACACACTCAAGCAGCCGTCTATTAAACTGAACCCTGTAGCAATCTCCTTGCTAGTATACTGCAACCTCACTTCTCTTTTGTCCTGTTGCACATTTTAGCTCTTCTCTCCTTCATTTCTAAAGCCGGGAAGTGACAGAATGACACCTTATAATGACTTGCAATGAGATAAAAAGGTCTTTACACCTCAGCCTTGGCGGACAGGATGGGAGGAGAATGATGAGAGACCTTTCACTATTCAAGCTCCCTGCTCAGTATATGTTGGCAGTATTTTGGCACCGCTCCATTTTTCAAAGTGTCATGACCTGGTGAAGAAATAGTAGAAAGGTAGTGTTAGTTCAATTTCCACTTCTTCCTTTTTTCACATTAATTCTTCCGCATCTAAAAACTCATCACATTGCCTTTTGCTTTTTCTGTCCACTGACCTTTCATTGGTTCTCCAAATACTAGAAAGAAAGTTAAATCGTGTGCAGTAAGACCAAAGAATTTAACATCCATCTTAATAACTTTAACTCTATTAATTACACCTGTGTTTTCACCTCTGACTTTTACCCCCCTTAACTTTGCAGTTTTGGAAACATTAACAATTTGTTTTACTTTATCATATGGCATAATTTAGATAAGGGATATATTGACGCATTAAACAGCTTCTATGGGCCAGTTGACTTCAATAGTTTAAAGCTTTTACAGCTGAATTGGCAGTAAAAAAAAACCTTACCTCAGGTAGGTTAAGTAGCTGTGTCTTGGGTTTTGCAGATATAAAAATGTAATTATGCTGTTGGCTTTCTCAATATGATAAGAGACTTGGAAGGAGCGTTAAAAGTGAAGTCAGCTGCACTGAGCAGGTACATTTCAGCTTTGGGGAAATGTTTCTAAATGACTATGTGGGCATTTTGATTCAGTAAAATCCAAGTTTAAATGTGTGTTTACCTTCTCCACCTCCTTCATGAAATGTCAACAGCATATCCTGCAATAAAACAGACAATAGCAATCCTGTTCCTTCACAGGTAACAGCTTATGAGAGCCAAAATCAGAAAATGTTTGTCAGATGTCAGGTGGCTGGATGGTTTTCCCTCACATTTGTTTCCGTTCTTTTCTATTGTGGGATGTATGTTAAAGATCTAAATGGCATCTGTGTTTGTTCCCCCTGCCAAGTTATAAAATTAGTGGCTAGGGTACAAAACCCATTTCTTTTACAATCGCATCATTATAGGTTGTTTCAGCCCAGATGAGCAAAATATTAAAGCATAAAGTTGTTTTCAGGAGGATAATACTGTTAATGGTTCATTTTCACAAAAAAAGTTTAACTCGTCTTACATGTTTTTCCTTTGTTTTTACTTGCAATTCATTACTCCACTTCTTTTCCCTGCTGGTGGTAAGCTTTAAGAGTTCAAATACATGGTTTAACTGAGACTGTAAGTATATGTTTAGATTCTGATGCTTAAAATACATAATTATGGTTTAAAAAAACAACGACAACAAAAAAACAGCCAGTGTGTTTTTAACCTTGAAATAATGCACTATATTTTTCCACATGAGAGCCAAAGCTCTTATGGTTCCCAGGAAAACAGTGCTGACTCATGTTTTCTAGGTAATAATCATATGGAGGGATGCAATTTTAACTCCTGCTGATAAAGGACTGTTGGTTGCTAGAATGTTTTTTATTTGAGAATGAAGATGTGTATTATTATGTTATGGTATTGTAAGTAGTATGAAATGTTATTGAGAATTTAATTGTGTATGTAAACTTTGTTTTTAGCCATATATGGCTATAAAACTGTTTCAGTATGATACATCCTCCAAAAAGCTTTCTATGACTTTGGAGAACATGCCATTGTCTTTTGGAAGTGATAGTCATTTTTGTAATACGATTGAAAGCAAAAGCTTATGCAAAGTGCTTATTTTACCCACCCTTTCACTAAACTAATACATAAATAAAAGGCACAGCCTTTGAAAAGTCCTTTCAAGCTAGTAATCAGATTTGGCATGATTTCTAGAAAGCAGTACAAGATAAAAAAAATCTATGTATATGTTCATCATAAATATAAGTGTCTTTTAAATGTGTATCATTTGGCCAGAGAGAGCTCTCCCTGGTCTTTAACCTTTGAAAACCACTGAGGTCCCCAAACTGGGGGACTCTGAGAACAAATGGTGCTATGATCATTTCAGAGACCTCTCCTGAAATGTCTACAAGAACTTTTCTCGTTTTGTTCAGATGCATTTCCTTTGTGAGTTGGCCTTTGCAGAGATTATATTTACATGCTGAAATGTAGAGGTTTACACCTACAACTGGGTCATTCTAAAGAGAATTTAGATTTATTTTCAGGTGAGCCTGGAACTTTTTTTGTTCTTAGTGCAATGTGCCATCTTTATTTTTCACCAGTAAAACATATGCTGATACTTAAACAGAGATCATTTTATTATGGTGATTCAATTTTCAAGCAGAGGACTAAAAATAGGCACAGCTGGGCACAGACACTTAAACATCTTCCTGCTGGTTGATTAATTATTAGGCAAAGCTGCTCAAAAATGCACATGCTTTAGCACTTTCATACTAAAGCATATAATATGTACAGGACTCAACCAATTGCTTTAAACAGTAACCATTTCTCAACATTATGAAGACTTTGTTTAGGGGGAAAAAAGTTGTCTAAGCATACACAAAACTAAGTCTAAATTTTCTAATTCCTCAATGTAATTCCTATGTGTCATTTCTCTGGGTTCTTTAAAATGTTGACAAATTACTGGAACAGGATCGTCTGCATTACAATAACTTTGGTTTCAAAGAAACACCGACAAGAATACCAATGAAATATACTAATTAATACCTTGACATGCAGTCATCCCACCCCCACAAAAAAAGTAGCGACAGAGAAAAGAGAGACTGGCTCCTGAAAGACACATAATAGCCTCCTACACAATCACACAAGTAAGCATTCGAGTAATTGTCTTGTAAGTTTGTTTGCGTGTGTCACACAGCCCGCAATCCCCAATCTGCATAATCAAACAGGCTTCCCCTTACCACACGTTCTGCTGCGCTGTTCATCAATTACTCAGTTAGCATTAATTAAGACCTGCTCCCTGCTTCCAAGCTAGATTTGATGACAGCTGATTTTTCTGGGGCTCTGAACTGCTTCTCTTCTGCGTTCCTCCCCCGTAGAGCTTTTTACTGTGTCATCAGCAGCCAAACTAAAAGCAAGCTCAGCACATCTGGAGATAACTGCATGTGTCAAAATGCTCGCAGTGGGGAGTTAAACTGCATCTGATGGGGCGCAGGGAAAAAGTATTCAAAGGTTCAGAGGGAAAGGAGGGACTAGTGGGGTTGGAAAATAGCAACACGATCCTACAAAAACCCACATTTAGCAGAAAATATCAGAAGCCGGGGGTTTTCGAAATGTTTTCTTCTTCATCTTTTGGACAATTTGTTCGAAATGTGCTCTCCTTAAACACTCTAAATATTTTGTTAAATACCAGCAGAACACAGAGCTCTATAACAGCATGCATATTTTAAACATCTGAATACCAGAGCCAAAATCAGAATAATGTAAACAGGCGCTTACAAGCTTCTCTTCACATAAATGTGAAGAAGACCGAGCCAAAAAATCCAAATGTTGAGCATATCACTTTTATCACACGCACACATGCACAGATGGAGAAGACTGCTGGAAAGAAGAAAATACAGTCCCATCATAAATTATGCATATGGTAACCGCTGCTTTACATCAAAATAAAGCTTCCCTTTGCATAACCGCAACAAACCCCCAATTTAGCGCGCCTGCATATACAGACTGCATATTAAAGCAAATCTGTGTGCAAGAAAATTCCCAACCAGCAAATGATAAAGCTATGTCAATACCATGCTCTCGTTCTTATCAGATTCTCGTCAACAGGTTAAAGGCTGTATGTGTGACAGTTACATATACATTTTGTTTATTTATGCATGTCAGCTCTTCAGACAGTTTTCATAATTATGTATGTTAGCTTAAGCTTAAGTATTTACATCTATTAACCGATTTCAAACAAATACATTATAACACTGAGGCTAATGTTAATTTGTGAGATTCTGAGAAATACTTTATTTTTCTTTATGTGCACACATCTTTTAGCCTTTCCTTTACATATTACACAAATGTACATTGACATAAATATGATTGTATGTGTTTTTGTAAAAGTTGCATGGATAATCTCTTTAAAGTTCCTGTAAAGTTCAATGTCCCCATCGTATCATTATTTAAATGTTTTTTATACCCATGGGTAAGCTAATCATGTTTTCTTTTTGAACTAAAAAGAAGAATTCCTCTCATTGAAACCCACACTATTTTACCATCTCTTCATTGTGTGTAACGTTTCGGCTGTTTGGATGTTTCGGAGAGCCTGACTCCCCGATGCAAATACAGGAGAAAGATTTGTGATTTTTGTTTGCAATTTCACTACATCCCAAAGTGAAGAACTTGATGAAGAAATGTTCCGATACTGATGTTCCTGACCACAGCAGTTTACATTTTTATTGCTGCATGAATTCTGTTTCTATCTAAATTTGTCAATGTGTGCACATGAATTTTCCCCAAACACACATGCACTCCTTGTTCAACTGCATCAGAGTTATAGAATTCTCAATCAAATGCCTCTCATGTATGCACAGCACCAAATAAAGTATATTTCGAAGGGAGACACATCCCAACTTAATAACTGCCATCAGTCTTCACCGTGTAAACTCCAAACTCTCATTATGTGTGTGTGTGTAATGTGTGGGGAAGTTAACTGTGTTTGGAAAGCAGAAGTGTGCATTGCAAATTTGCGTGTCGTTCGTGTGCGAGTTTGGATCTTATTAACAGTGTTGTTTACTGACAAAAGGTTGGGAGAGTTGGAATCTGGAAGTAATCTTGTGTCCCTTTCCAATCATTCTGTTTTAATTACAACAACAGCATCTTAGTCACTATTGCTTTCCCATTTACATCCTTGTCTCACCCTGAACTTTATTTTAGTATCTCTTTGCACCCCATTACCACCAAGTTTCCTTCTTAACATGTGTCTGCTTGGCCTAAAGACTGGTTTGTTCCCAGCTTTGGCAGGACCTCTGACAGACCGCCGTGCCAGAAGGCCAGTATGACTGGCAGCAGGAAGGGTGGGCTGCTCCAAGTCCATCACTGAAAGTTGGGGAGAACAGAATCGACAGCATTGCTACAAACTCGCTTGGGTGTGAAGCAAATGTCACCCTAGTTCTTCTCAGTCCAGGCTCCCTTCGAATATCTTCCAAATGTCTATTCTAGGTTATGTTTTGGTTTTTTTTGTTTTGTTAGTTTTTGTCTTTTGAGACCCTAGGGCAATGGGGCGAAAGAACACCATATGCTATGATCAAACCTCTTTCACAATGATGATCCAACCTGATATCACAGAAATATGAGCAATAAACATGTTACAACTTTTTTATGTGTTGGTGACAATATAAAGTCAATGAGGAACTTTTTTGTGACAGTTACACAACTTTCCTGGTTCCACAAACGGCTTTATTTTGTTTTCAAATGCAGGAAGGAAAATATTTTAATTTGTTCATTTACTTTCACAAAATTGTGGTTAAAGTGACCTCACAAAAAGTTCATGTGACTTCTCTCACAAAGTACTGCACAGATATTCGCAAAATAGCCTATCTGATAAAATCCTGAGCACATCACAGCTGAGATATCAATTAGGCCGCATCATCTGCAGAACGTTTTTGGTTCTGAAACAAAAAAAAGGCAGAATGTGCAGCGAAATATTTTAAATATATTTATCATAATCGAACTGATTTAACCATATTAAAGATTTGCTCTCTAATGACATTGATTTTTATGTAGATGTATCATTTGTCATCAGATCATTTTCTATTAAACCAGGATTGTTTGATAAACGTCACCAACCTTTTATAAATAGACAATATTTGACAGTCACTTGGTAGAAACAAGTGAGTCCAGAATCAGTGGCACTGATATAGAAAGTCTTCTGATTATGTCTGACTGGAATCCAGTCCATATGCAGAGCTCTTATCCTCAGCATTTACTCTAAAACAACATGAAATGTAGACATTTAAACTGTGACTATGAGCAAAACATGCATTAGAAGCTGCTTCTCTTTCCCAATGGACCAGAAACATGTTAGATGACTGAATACAAAAGCTAAACAACATCTTTTTTTATTATTTACAACGTTTCTCTCAGGTCTCATGAGATCTTTGCAATGAACACTGCAACATATAAACGCTTCAATTCTCTTCGCATCCGTCCTCCAAGAAAAAGTTGGGTTCCATTTCCAACCGAAGTCATCCAGCGGCTCTGTGAGCTCAGAGGCCTTGTCTTGGTCTATTTTCATGTATATTTAAGGAATATAAAGAAGACTTTCCCAATTGTTTTCTGTCTTTTTGTAATTTGCAGTGAGAACAATAAAGCACTTCATTAATTTGACTTGGTTTTATGTCATGAAACCTTTGATCACACTTACAGGAATTTTAAAAAGGCTGTGCAGAGCAAATCTTGAACTCTTTCTATAAAAACATGATCAATATATTGTAGGTGTGGAAGGACAAAGGAGGGCCTGGGTGGGGATCAATCGGTGACAGCAATACATGCTGACCAGTCAGCCAAAGGGACATCCCTGTGCCCAAATAGCCAGTCCACATGATCACTCTGAGGCATGACAGGACCCTCCCCATCACATTGGATCGCACAAATCTTTTTAAACTGGATACTTTATTAAACTCACTTATTTATTTCATCAAAATGAACTTGATTAATTGGAATAATATCCAATTTAAAAACTCTACTCTCTATCGCCTTCTGTTTTACATTCAATAGAAGTTTATAACATTTTGATGTAATTTTTCAGTAATGAAATGGCAGCTTATTTGTAGCTATATATTTGATAATCTGTGATACCCTGACACTGACCCATACACTGTTTGCTGACCTTACATCCAGCATTTCAGGTCTTCTTTAAAAGTAATACACTTTATCTAGATTGTGAATAATGAGATGAGAGCAGAGGGACTTGATGTTAAACCATGTTTTGCTGACTATGACTATAAAGTATGTTATATCAGCTACTTCATTATAAGGATGGGCGGCAACATCTGGTCAGGTCTCCTGCACCAGATGAGGTGTTACTGGCACGGCCCACTCGCTGGACCATTTGGGGAAACACCTGGAGGGAGGACATATGCTGGGATACCAGGGAAGGAGGAAGACATGGCACCGGACTGAAAAAGTTTTAGCTGTCACCACGCATTTCTACCCAGACATTAGAAGAAAAGGATCTTTGATGAAGCAGTGGGCTTTTATCTGTTGTGATTTTTTCTTATCAAGGTAAATTGATAAAAGGTTAATAAAATTATCTTTTCAATGATGTAATCGAAACAGATTCTGTGTCCATGCTTAATCCAAAATCATCTCATTTGGCTAAAATTACAATAAATAGCTTATAGATTTAGAACAGGGTTAGGTGCCATTTTCCAGCATATTGCAAACATGATGTAGCGTTAAATGCCTCTATTAATTATAAGAAGCCAACGGAGCACCACCTACCTTAATATTTACTTGATTTTAGGCCAAGGTGAGAAGACCTAACTATAAATTAATCAGTCTCTAATATCGTGAATTCTTGTTGGATTGAATAATCCAGAAACAGCATTCAGAAAGCGACAACTGCGTCTAAGATGATCACACACCTTTATTAACAGCAATGGTAAACAGCAGAAACAAGCAGATGAAT
>JAVQJG010055593.1:0-25264 GCA_036024015.1 Craterocephalus amniculus | reverse complement strand
ACTCCCACCCCCACACACTACAAACATCAAACACACACACCAACACAAACACACACACACACACACACACACACACACACACACACACACACACACGGTGCAGATCTCAGAGGTTTAACAGCATAGTGGGTCCATTTTAAGGTTTACAGCAGAGAAGGACCAGTCTGGGAACATGTATATTATTTAATGCCAGCTTTAATGATTCCCCAACAATAAACTGATAACTCAATAAATTAATGAAGGGAAAACATTATGCACCTTTGAGAAAACTATAAATGAACGTCTTTATTAATCTCATTTCTATACAGAGAGCGTAAACACACAATAAGCATATAAGCTAGACTAATGACTAATGTGTATGCTGACATCAGAAATGTTTATTTTTGATCATTTATTTAGAATCTTATCAAGTAATCCTGACAAATATTCCTCATTTCAAGCTAAAATCTGCACTTTTTCCACATTTTATGTCACTGATGGACAAAAATGTCCTCTTTGTTAAATGCTGCTTCTGAAGGAACAACTAAAGTTAAGATGTTGTTCAGTCACTTAAATAAGGCGAATATGTGTTTGTCCTCTAAAAATATTAGAAAGCAAGAGCAGCCAACATGGCTCTGCACAAGCATCAAGATCTGCACTACCTGATGCTTTCAGGGTGAAAACAAAAAGAAATGTCACTGTGGCTGATGAAGTTTAGATTGTAATCGGGGCAGAATATACCACGTTTGCAGTAGTTTTATATTATTATTAATGCAAACATAACTAACACCACAAACCAGGTATGAAGGCTGGAACAGTTACTCTGCCGACTGGAAAAACTGCTAAATACAAATGATTTGCTTCAATGTCAATATATTTTCCTCTGTGGTTTCCTACAAACACTCAGTACATCCATGCAACATGCAGAATTATGCTTATAGCTGCTTCATTTGATGGAGGAAGTTGGAGAAAGAGACAAACTGAGAAAAAAGGAAAAACAAATTTGGTGACTTTCCAAAGAAAAGCAATGATACTGCAGTGTTTTCACTGCAAAATCAGCTTATCTGAGCACAATAACCCAATGCTACAGTAATGCTGCAGCATGTCTGCAGAAAGCAGCCAGTTTATATTCATCCAGTCCTCACTCAGAACAAACCTGAGGTCAGGTTTTATCCTAGCATTTTAATGTAAATCGTCTGAAACTGGAGCTAAATCTGGGGTTCACAGCAAATAGTTAATTTCTGTCCCTTTTTTTTTTAACTCCGTTTGGCTGGTAGCGCCCATATTTCTGATTAAATGCCACTAAAACTGGCCCACGAGTGCAACTACTTCATCACAATTTCACCAATTAAATTTACTGCATCATTTTAAAAAGACCCATTTCATTTCTCTTTGGAAAAGTAATTAGTTAACAATCCAAGTTTTTTTAAATCCAATTACTTGATAATTACTCCTTAAGAGCAGACACAATTAATACCAAGCTTTTATTAAGATTTACAGACAGTTTCATTTAATCTCTGGTTTTGAAATAATCCAACATCCTGAGATATTAGAGATAATAATCTAGTAAAATATCAGCTCAATAAACACATATTCAGTTTTATCTTTTTATAGTGCAAAACAAGAAAAAGCAGGAATTGATGCTTCAAAGCTGAAGACAGACTGATGATTCTCAGACTGTATCAGAAACTTCATTTGTTTTCTGCCCTCTTATTAATAAACTCGTGAAACAGCTTTTCCAGCCTGTTGTCACTTCTTGACGCGTTGCTGATGGTGACCTGTCAGCCTTCCAGACACACACTGACTCATCAGGATAATCGGAGGATAATACTCGTCCTCAACACATCCAATCAGCCCCCAGCGCACCCACAGAAAAAGTCAGGACAGAGCTGATTCTCAAGTTTACGGATTCCTGGACTCGTCTCTAAATATTTCTGTTAAAGGTCTCTGTGACGGCGACTCCGACCAGCAGGTTTTTTTCCACCATTAATCTCCGATTTTAAGCTGCTACCAGGTCGAACGAGTCAAAGCTTATCGCCAGGAAGCGACAGGTAAAGCAGATTATCTGACGTCTCACGTCGGCGTGAAGGGGAAAGAATTCCTCTGTTATGCTTTTGCATAATTATTTATGCCAGCAGCTATAAACACAAAGCAGAGATCTGAGCAGTTAGCATCCAGCTAGGAGGGGTTAAAGGGAACTGGGAGGGCCAGAGCAACCAAATCCAAACAAACAGGAGAAGCAGAGCGGAGGAGCTACAACACAATGAGGTCATGCTGCTATTTACGAACACAGCGAATCCTCCCACTCAGGCTGGAGGATCGGGACTGGACGGGCAGGAAAACCAGTGTGATCGCCTGCTTTCATTAAAAGGCCTGCAGTCGCATGATAAAGCCACAACGAAGAATCCAGAAACATCTTCCCTCTTTATTTTATAACAATCAGCGGGTAAAAATAATAAAAACTTTTCAACTTCACTCCAGTGCCAGAAAAGCAGGACATTGACAGATGCTGCTTTGATGTCAGACATGCTGCAGTGCAGCAGGCATCATCAAGCCTGGGTGTTAGAATATGATCAGTAACAGGCCTGAAACTATTTCCTTCACATCTACTGAAGCCACAGACAGCAGGCCGGGAGCTACAGGTCCCACCATCAGGACGCCACGAGAAGAGATTAACGGATGTCTAATAAAGACAGACAGAAATCACCCACTCATGTCTTCTTGAAGCTGCAAATAGTAAATTACTATCTGTGAGCTCTAATAGTCAACATTGTCTCACAAAAACAATGACATATATTAGATTATTACAATCAGTGGGGTCTTCCACAGATTTATGTATAAAGAATCGTTCTTCTACTTCTTAAGTCCCTTTAAACAAACTTCTGTCTGCATCATTCTGCTAACCTGTCAAAGAGAAAGCTAAAACTGTAAGGCCCAGTCTGGTATCATCTGTAACAGTACGAACAATGCAAATCATTTTATCAGCTTATTTCCATAGATGCCTGCTTTCATGGACTGTGCAATAAATGGTTTAATTTCTCAAATGATCAAATTTACACGATTGCATTTTTTAAGTTGATTGCAAACACATGCAAATGCAACTCTGTTCACATTTGCATTTTGTTTTTTACTTGATATGTTCATTAATATGCAAAATAAACTAATTCAAATTAAAATCAATCCACCCAATAATTAGTCACCAAAAAGTAGCGACACATCTGAGGGTGTCCTGACACGACTGGCCTCAGGATATTAGACAGAGACCCTCTAACCCCTCTGGGCTGTGTGGTGGACTGGCTGGCTTCCCACGGATGCCATCACATGGGTATCTGGGGAGATGGGAAGCCACCTGCTCCTCTGACGGGGAGGGGCTGCTCCTGTCGGGGTGTGGATTATTATTGGTGTTGCTGGCAAGTGTCAGAGTCACCATGGGAATCCCAGGAAGGAGTGGGGATTCAGATCAACCAAAGGGTTAAAAGAGCAGAAGAGTTGTGCATGATGATGTTTTTATGTAATATCTGCAGACTCATACTGGAGAAATGCACTTTCTGAGCTGAGGTTTGCTGATAATGAAAAAAGGAGGCTAATATATCATGAATGACAGGGAAAAACAAAAAGAGGCTTGTATATCATCATGTTATGACAGCAGCTGCTTCTCTCCCCTATCGGATCATTAAAACTGGCAGTTTGTTAATCGGTGTGAGTTTTACGAGTTGCAGAAAGAACACAAAAGCAGAAGTCTGCTCTGACACTTGTTACCAGGCTACGAAAAAAGCAGAAGAGAAAGGAGCAGAAAAAAGGACTAGACAGAAAAAGGATCATCAGACTTTATCTCCGTGTCAAAGTCTCGCTCTTCAGCTACAGATAAAAACACAGAACTGTAATTCATCCAACGAGGTTCAGGTTTAGTCTAAGAGCGACTTATTTTTACTTTTTATCTCACACACCTGCAGCGTTCCTGTCTGTTTAGCAGCGTCACACTCCTCCGTCTGATCACTGGTGACATCAGCCTGGAAGTGTGTGTGCAGCCGCGACAACAGCAGCCTGAAAGTGGGCTTGTGTGTCTCTAACAGACTAAACACAGTCATTTAGCCGTGCAACCGTCTCCGAGTAGCAGTTTAAAGACATTTAATTATTTCTGTCTCTTCGTTGACTTCACCGTGCAGCCGCCTCTCACAGCTCTGAGAGACTGTAATGATCGTATGTCCATGTATGAGACCAGAAACATGAAACAGAAAAGTTTATGTTGGAATTTACAAGCTGCAGCTAAAATACGAAAGCAGAAATGTCTGTAAACATAACAGCTGATTCATCATTTTGGTTCTATTTTACTATTTAATATAGCAACTTTTTTAACTTTTTCATCAGATTTCTGCTTTTTTTTGCTACATTTTCAGACATTCACTCGAACTTTAGATTAACATCAATAAAAGGCATATCTGAAAGCATATAAAGTACCCTATTCAATATTTTTTTTCCTCACCCTCCCTGACCTCCTCTCTCCCCTCATCGCTGTGCGACTTCCTGTTGAGTCCACAGGGGGAAGTGGACTTGGGTCACACCTTTCCTCTCGGCATTCCGGCATTAATGGCTCCGTACGTGTTTGTGTGCGATGCGACAGATTTGTGCTGCAAAGTTCTCACACCTTTCCTCGGTATGGACATTCCTCAGCTAATAAAACCACACACACACACACACACACACACACACAATTACACACTTTGCAGGGGACATTCCTGAGCTAATGGACACTCCCATACACACCACGAGTTGTTAAAAGGAGATACACACACATCTATGTGTGTGTATCTCTATTCTGGGACTCTCCAAAGCTCATAACACATCTAATACGGCTTATCATGCAGCCACACAATAAAACAAGTAAAGAAATCACACAAAAGTAGACCGAGTCCTCTAAAGTGATGCATCTAACAATGTTGCACAAACATCTACAATTTTGTTTTTTTAGTATTAAAAGAGGAACAAAGAAATAAAAAATGACTTCATGTTTATTTGGTGGGACTTCTTTGCTCATGAAAATGTATTTTGGGGGATATTTGTGGTAAAAAAAAAAAAAAAAAATTGTGCATGAAGCCCATCAAACTTGATATGAAAGGAGGGAAACAGACTTGATGATAGATTTACAATCCAGCTTGAGGAGGACTAAAAATACCAACCTAAACCTTTTAGCATGAGCTTTTAGATCATCCTGTAACCATGGATAGATGGTTTAAGTTCATGTTAGTACCAAACAAATTTATTTAACACCATGAACGCTTCATCTTAAACCTTCCTATAACCTTACCGAGAGGCTCAGCTGCCTAAACTTTACCAGGAAACTCCATCTTTGTCTCTTCTCACAGATTTTAACATGAGAAAGTGTGGAACAATGCAAACTACGTATTCAATGCATCTTAAAAAAAGACAGCAAACTTAACATTGAACATTTACTCACTGTATCAGAATTCAAAGTATCAACCTCAAATAAGCAGGAAGAAACTTCTACTTTTGGGTATTAAAACCGACCGAACCTGCAGACTAAACCATCTGGACCACATGGCGACAGGAGCCCAGGTTCAACACCAGGATGTGAAGCAAGCGGGACCGCGGCGGCATTGTAATGGTTTGGGCTGCACTCCATGCCGGAGCCTGGGAGGAACCGCAGCACGTCTGTTTGGAAAGGCCACCCAGAAACGGCCCACAGAGCAGGGGAGAGGAAGATGATGTGGAGGAGAAGTACAGAAGGATTAAAAAAGAGGGAAATGTGCGGTAAGATGAGGAAGAATAACAATGAGAAGGGAGGAGTCAAGCTGTTTTAGCTGAGTCATGGTAACTCTCAGATATAAAAACCAACTGGCTGGCTTTGCCACACTGTCCCTGCTGAGAAATGTTCTCATTAGGCTGAAAATGTTGGGTTAATTGGTGTTCTGCTGAGGCTACCGCTAACACACACACACACACACACACACACACACACACACACATTTCAGCTACGAGTTAAAGTTTATTGTTGGTCTTAGTCACAGGGGTTTGCACCGGACTCATTTGTCAACACAAGAATTGAGCAACAAAAACCCAGAGGTGTGTGTGCAGAGTGAGGGAGTTTATGTGGGCTGAGATTAGGAAACTTCATGATTCTTTCTGACCGAAGACGGAGGCAGCAAAAGAAAAGAAAGCAGACTGTTGCAGAGCTGAAATACAGACTGCTCTTCATTACTAAACTCTTTCACCCTCCATCATGTTTCTGATTGATCCTCCACCGTTTCATCAAGAACATCGTAGTAAATCTGGACTCATGACGAACTAGCAAAATCTAATCTCATATATTCACATAATGATGCCTGAAGCAAAACTACATTATTTTCAACAGACTCAAAACTCCCAGATCTTCATTATTTTTCATACATAAACCAAACTATGTGTAACTCTGAAGGATTCCCCACTGGTTTTACTTTATGACAGCCTCATTTCTTTATCTAATGAGATGGTAAAACTGTCTGAAAAGCCACAAAGACTAAACATGCCAAACACAAGGTCAGCCAATGAAAGCAGAGCAAACTGAACTGTAGTAATGAAGGATAATGAGTCACTGTGTCACATATGAAGCAACAGAATAACTCACCATCCATCATATCTGAAAACCAAAAAGCCCCTCAAGCTGTCCGACACTCCTACAGGAAACCGACAAAGTCGTCCTGTAGGTTGCTCAGATTGCACAAACTGACACTTTATGAAATTATGTATGTTTCATGTCTGGAAAAACAGTGTCTCATATCATCCTCGTACTCCCGCGCTCAGCATGGGAGGTCATGTTTCATTTTTAGCCAGTTTGGAGCTCGTGGTCCTTCTGGTCAAAATTCAGAGCGAAATGTCAGACAAACCTCTGCTACATCTGAATTTCATGCTCAATTTTGACCAAATTTCACAACTATCCCTTTCCTGAATGGATTTATGCACATGTTTACATCATGTATAGACTTTCCTGCTTATTTTCCAGCCACAACACGCATGGAGCCGACTGTGAAGATAGGTCCGGCCATGCACGACATGCCTGCATACTATCATGCTAAATACCATGGACTGTTTGATGATTACCATTATACTTCATAAAGCATGCTTACGTGTGCAAAGCCAATAAAAAAAAAAGAATTTGCTTTTGTGGAATGTAACTCCTGAAAGGCTGTTTAGCTGTTAAAACCCACTATTATTATCTATTTCTATCTGATGCTCAGTTATCACTGAAATCACAAAGGGAGCAGATTGATGCAATCCTCCTTTAATCCCATATTCCTTCTAAAGTATACCTAACCTCCTGAAAAAGTGTTCTTAAATTACATAATGTATTATAGGAGTACTATTTCTTGTTGTGAGACAAAGGACACAGCGAGGATGATGAGGATGTGAAAGGAAGGTGTGTCTTCTTGATGCAGGCTGATAATGGGAACAATGGGAACAGAACCTGTGCCATGTTCTGCTGTGACCAACCCTTCAGCTCAGCTAGAGTGGAAAATCCCTGTTTAACAAACGCTACGTTTTAATGACACAGGCGATGATGGGTTGTTTCACACGCACATCTGAGTCTATGTGCTATCATCATGGTAAACCAAACATGATACATGCTTCCAGGTGATGAGCAACGTGCCGGGAATGTCATTAACTGCAATAAAAAGCCAATAAAAGGATTTTAATCTGTGAATCACTCATCCGTTCTGCAGGTCTGAACACATTATAGTGATGCAAGGGGGAATAAAATGGATCAGTCTGAATCATGGCTAAACACAGATGAAGGGATCAAGGTAAAGTTGTGGAAATCAAGTCAACCTGAACCCAATACTTTCAATTTATTGTTGTCATACAGTGAATGGCCTTTTTTCTTTCATTTTCTTTTTTTATCTAATAACGAGTTGTGTTGTCCAGCCTAATGGAGAATATAAGAGTGCCTTTCATTCATTATCCTTCTATAAGTGGGATACTAATAAGTTAACCATTAAGGTTAACCAAGTTAACCAACAGAACCACACTCAAGCTTCACCAATCACATTCTTCGAAATTTCAGATTTTTTTGGAGAAAACTAAAACATTTTTTCCTAATTTCAATTAAGAAAAAACAAAACAGTAACCAGACTGACATTCTGCTACTACAGTGTAATGACGGACAAGTTAAAAGGATAAATGAAAATAATAAAAAAATTATTTTTTTTAAATGTAGCTTTTATTTGACAAAAGATAGTATTAAAGAAATTTATAAATTGATTTTAAAATTGTAAAATAACAGTCCCAATATTTTATTTTTCTATAAAATTTTCCCACCCCTAGTCTACATTCACAACATCTGGACCAATCAGGGTCCATTTTCATGCTTTGAGCTTAACAATCTCTAACGCATGCCAGCTGGAGCCACAGCGTGATTTTTTAGAGATTTTTAATCAAGCAAGGTTTATCAAGTTTGAGAGGGAAGAAAAAGCAACAAAACATAAAAACAAAATTTTTTCAGGGCTCATCCGTCGAATGAAGAAAAATAAAAAGGTGCGCCTGACTTCAAATTCCTACAAAACTAACCGTGAAAAGCCAAAACACTGCGCCTCATTCCAAACTAACAGAGAAGCCTGTTGTTATGAGTAAAGTAAAAGTTTAATAAAGTAATTCACTGTTAACTTCACACACACCTTTACACTTCAACACGCGAGTGTTCTAAAAACAGCTGCCAGACTTTAATCATCATCCAGCCGCAACCAGAATAATCCCCTGCAAAATGAGAATCTCCAGAAACTTCCAGAGGCTTGTCTTCATCGCATCTGCCCTTTCTGAAGACGTTTAACTCCATTTGACTTTCACTCTCTCCTGCGCACATCAAAGAGGCTGCAGAGCGCCAGAAAGAGCGCTGTGGTTTGGTGATAATGGCGGCCGGGAGAATAAACTGCTCCCAGATGAGCATGTGTGTGCTTCATTACTGATCCCATAAACACAGAGAGGCAGAAAAGCTGTCCTGTAAACATGAATAATGGCCCTTTGCTGTGTTGCTTTTGCTTCATGTTACCTGCAGATTGTGTGCTTCGTTATCGGTTTTAGCTCTCGGGAAGCACTTTGAAAGCAGCTCTGAGTTTAGGGATTTATCAGATGAACTGTAAGGAGCAGTGTAAGTGTGACCTCTATCAACAAGCTACAAAAATGTAGAGAAATAATGGTGGAGAAAGGCTCTGAATAATTCAACATTTACTCTGTTTAATCATTTAAAAAACCATGAAAAGCCTGGTTAAACCTGAGTAACATGCTCATTAGGAGATAGGTTTCCTCTCCCATCTGGAGCCCTTTCACCCCACAGGGCTCCGCTTCCTCCAGTGGTGGGGGTCTACAAAGCACTGACCACCTGTTTGTGCAGTTTGTGGAGAAGCGTACAGTAGGCAGTGTGTTCAGACAGCTGGCTATGTGATTCCTCTATCGATAAGCTTTATTAGTACTGACCGGGTGCACGGGGGGCCGGAGGGGAACTTGATCTAATTATCTAATGATTATTTTCATTGTTCATTTATCTGTCAGACTAGAAGACCGGCAGAGATCACAGAAGGATGTTGCCTGATTGCTTTTCCCTAAAACAAACAACACCAACATTGTATGATTGTCTTTGAGTGTAGAAGTGCTATTCCTGTCTGTGCAGACAAACTGTAGAACAGGGGAACTCAAGTCCGGTCCTGGAGATCTACCATCCTGCAACTTTTAGATGCAACCCTGCTCAAACACACCTGAATCAAATGAACGGCTTGTTACCAGAGCTGAATGACAAGCTGAGGGAATCCAGATATTTGATTCAGGTGTGCTGAAGAAGGGTTACATCTAAAAGTTGCAGGACTTCCGTCATTAATGCAGAGCACCAAGCTGCTACTGAACGCACCGGCTGGTGGACGGATTTGGCACAGTGTGAAAACGATTCTGTAAAATGAAACCATGCAAAAGCAGCCGACACAGCTGCAGTGAACACCATACATGCATTATCTAAGAGTCATTTCCCTTTATGCAATACAGCTGCAGTCAGCTGAAATTACTGCAGACAGCTTTTACAGTTAATACTTAGATTTACTCAACAGCTTAATGGAGCTTAATGCAAACTGTAAGTCTAAGTTAAACTGTTCAAAGTGACAAAAGCTTCCTAATTTAGATGAACAATCTGGTCTAAAAGGTTGGAGACAATAAAAGACCAAAACTACTAAAACGATGTCTCACATATTGCTTTATTTTTGGGCCACAATGAGCACCGTACAGGCAGGTCGCTCCTTTCAAAGGCAGCTTTATCTAGTTATACAAGGCAGCAAGGAGCTGTGGAGGGGCTGCGTTTATGTGCTCCAGTCTGCGTCTTTCCAGGCATAAAAACACTCCTGTTCTGTTGGGAGCGATAGCGAGGGCCACACAGCTAAGAGACGATATCACTCATGTTTTGCAGAGCACAGGAGAGAGGAGGGCAAGGGCCTCATAAAAACCTTTTGTACAATTTTTCAGCAGTCAAAAGAAGCTGCACTTTAAACACAATGAGTTCAATGACTCATGTAGCTTTAATACTCTCAACACAGCTCTGCTGGCCTTTACGCATGTAATAAAACTCATCTGTTGTGCTGGAAAACCATTTTTAGACCCAGTTTTACATTTAACTAAAGCAACTGCTCCCTAAAAAAACAATTAAAACTGTGAACAAGTCTGACAAATAAATCATGAGCAGACTCTCAACATCTGTTCCAAATCTGCTGGCAGTTCATCTGATCATCGTTGAGACATTCTTCTTGAACCTGTCAATATTCCTCCCAGAGTGGCCATAAAGCTCAGTCAGCAGCAGGTCGCATCCTCTGGAGAGCATGAACCTGCTTGGAAATTTCACAGCAATCAGATGGTTGTTGAAGTTTTTCCGTTGAGCATACTAAAATAAAAGATGATAGACTGCGCCTGAATTTTAAAAATCTTTGGTCATATTTCATGTTGAAACCGGATGTAGTACAGACGCAGTGGAGCAGGTTAATGCGTTCTGTTATGTTAGCAGACCAGCTCCTGGTGCTGCATGGTTCATGTTTATCTCTGTACGGTTTCTCTGCTTTCTTTTCTTAGACACTCAAAGATGTATAGTAACGAAGTACAACTACTTCACTACTGTCCTTAGGTGGTAAAATGTGATATCTGTACTTTATTGGGAGTTTTTTTCCCTAGTACTTCCACTCCACTACATATTTTGGATAAATTGAGACTTTTTCTCCGATACATTTTTTACCTGATGTGTCATTACTCGTTACCAGGAGTCGCATTAATATTTCCATCCTAAAAAAAAGTGATGGAATATGATTTAAATTAGATAAATAACTACACAACACATTGGGAGACTTCTACTTTTACTTGTAGTAATATAAACTACTTGCAAATACTTGAATACTGAAAAATACTGAATATTTCAATACTTGTACTCAAGCATGATGCTTCAAGAACATTTCAACTTTTACTCAAGTAACTTATTTCACTGAGTACATTAACTTGAGTCTTGGTCTGTAGGATTTTATATATGTTCGCAGATGCTGCAAGTTTTGGTTTTTTGGTGTTTCTTTTAAAGAAAAGGCATAGCAGTTGGTTTTAATTGTTCAGTTTCTGTTGTCTCCACCTCCATTCACCCTTTCCTTTTTTTGTCCTCTCTCTCTGTTCTTTTCTTTCCTGTCAGGTCCCCTAACATGTAATCCTGCAAAAACCTAATTACAAATAAAGAATAATACTTGAGCATCGACAAAGCTTAATATCCTTTAGCAGAGCAAATTTTCAGCACATCATCCTGCTTGCCTTGATGCCTGACAGGACAAGGTTAATAAAAGAAGGACGGAAAAAATAGAACAATTGTTATCATTTTATACACATTCCTATCAGGGTAGGACAAACAAAGAAAAAAAGAACACTGATTTGATAAAAAGAAAACCAAAAATGAAAGTAAGAACGCTCACTGTTGTATAAGTCCACCTAAACTTTACTTTCATCATAGTTGAATTCTATAAAAACATGGATTCGGACTCTAAAAGCAAACCTGTTTCACCACACTGAACACAGCGAAGCTCTCACTGACATGAAAAAGAAAACCAAACCATTTTCTGTGTTTATGGTTGGCATGGCAACATTGTGAGACCCAACATGGTTTAAAAGATCAACTGAGACCAGTGTTACAGAGGTTGTGAGTTTAATTTGCATTAGTGCCTCCGGCCTCACCGCCCTTAAAGTTAGAGGACGCCTAAAAGTCACGAGTGATTCTGCAGCTCGTCCGGCCGACAGCGTGTGGGACAGGTTCCAGTATCACCTGCTACAGGAGCCGAAACTGTGTCAGAGGACGGGTTTTACCACCAGATGTGTGGGATAAAAATAAGACGAGGAGGACAATGGAGGGGTCCACTGTCTTTGATACCCACCCTGTTTCACCATCAGTCTGCAGCGTTTGCATGTGAACAGCAGAGAAAGGCTTAGAAAAGGTGAATGTCAAAGAATGAGACTAGCGTCTGTTCTGCAAAGCAGGATAAGGAACTTTGCATGGTACTACGTTCAAATGTGTCTTTCCAGATTAATGATGCTGTTCTGATGCATACCACTGAACTTTATGCTACTAATGAGCAACAAGAAATAAGTGCGGCTCACAGATCAATTCACTCAAAAAAAGTATGAAATTTTACATCCTAGAGTGAAATCTGTTCATCTGACTTCAACGGTAAAAGTTGCAAATCTTCACTTTCAGAAATTAGGTTCCAATTTTGTTCCTTTTATTTAATAGGCCTATAAAAGACAAGGGCACATGACCCCATGGGAGTCCAACTGTAGTGGAATATGTCTACATATCATACCTACATATTTTTAAACCATTTCAACTTGTTTATCCGAGCCTGGATGAAAAAAAAAAAAAAAACCTTGAAATTTCCAAAAAGCCCACTGCCTGGGCTAAGATGTATAAATGTTGTTTATTTAATGTAAAGAGAATTTTATGAACAGTCAGTTGCATGAATGTGACTGAAAAATTGCCGACATGCAATAATCTCATAATAATAGGCCTGTCACCATAAAGTTTGCTGTACGAGAAATTGTCTCAGAAATTATTGCGATAAACAATAATGATGTCATGAGACTATTTTTAACTAATGATAATGGCATAGTGATGGACGTACATCTATTCAAAGATCAATAAACTTTCATTTGTATAAAACATTTTAACATGAACTGGGAAAAATCTTAGATAAAACAACTACAATAAATAAAATGGACTTACATTACAGAATCTAATATGGCACATTTAAAACCAAAGTGCAACACAGATTTAAAATTGAGAATAAAATGACAATAAAAACAATTTAAGAACGAAATATATAGATAAAATTGTGATAAAAAAAGAATATGGATAAATAAAAAGTACCAGTAAAATAACAATAAAAAGTAATAAGCCGAGGTAGACAGTACTCCATGATCTAACTACTGCTGAAGGCCAGCGAGAAAAAATGTTTTAGGTCTAGTCTTTAACTGACCTTTTGGACTGAGAGAACCTCATTATAACAGTTATTATTATTATTATTATTATTATTATTATATCATTATTGATTATGAATAATAATAATGAAGTCTCTGTAAACAAAATTGCCCTTCAAAAAAGATTAAAGATGGGGCTCGGACAGGGAAAACCAGCAAAACTGCCAGTTTGTGTCTCTGTAAGCAAAAAGTAGCAACAAAAACACAACGCTCTGCGGTATCACACCAGACCATGTGACTGCCAAGGACGACATGAGAGATCAGTCTGCAGAAACCAGAGGGTTCAGGGAGAGAGGAGGAAAAAGAAAGAAGAAACTTATTGCGCTAACACACCTTCTACACAATAGATCATACAATATACAGTACAACAGTAGTTAGTCAGATTTAGTCAGATTTTCCTTTTCTTTTTGCTCCACATCCATGATTATCGGTCATCTCGTGCCAACATCGAGTCAGGAAACCTGGGATGTGTGAACAACTTGTGATCTTAAAGGGATCTCAGCTGTTAGGGATGGTTAAACCAAACTAATTAGGTTTGAGCTCAGTCTGACCTACCATCCTAGAAAATCAGGTCATAGATAAAATCTGCTGAATCTGCAGTCCGTCTAAAGTAAACAACAACAAAGCTGCAGAGTGGCACGAACAGGACACGGAGCTGACAACGGACAGGAAGTGAGGGGTGAGGAAGCAAGACCATGGGGGAGGGAGGACAGAGGAAGGAAATCTAGAGAGAGAGAGAAAATGTGAGTAAGAATGGTTTGGATTTGCATGTGCATGAGAACAGGAAGCACAGGATCACCAGGATTTCAGTCAAAACAAGTCAAAGATTTAGTCTGTTTCAATTAAAATAAGTCTAACAACTCATTTCTGTTATAATTATGTAATAAAGATGAGGCACAGAAACACATGAAACTCTTCAAATGGTGCCAAAAATGCAGCGTTACTTTGCTTAAGTAGACATTTGCCCTTACATTTTTGGAGGGATTACATCATTTTTTATTTATCTATCCATCTAATTTAGTTCCATTTCTTTCATTCTGCCTTTAAATATTCATTAGATTATTCATTAGATGCTGCATTAGGTAGCTTATGTATTGATTAATTGATATCTGTTTTAACTTTTAAGCTATTACAGTAAATAACTAATAAAAAAAACAACTTCAAAGTTTCAGTGGACGAAAGAAAACTAAAATTCATTTGCAAATGAAAATATGTGAAATGAAGAGTGAAAAAACTGTACGCTGGGTGAGACTGCAGCATTTACAGCGAGTATCAGAGCAAAATAATAAAAGAAGAGATAAGATCTGTCATGAAGACAGCCAGGCTGACTCTGAATTACCCTTGTACTTCTCCTACAGCAGCAGATAAGGAAGATGAAACCAGAAAATTCCCAAGAAAACTTCCAACCAATGAGGAGTAATGAAAGCTCGAGTGCCCGACTGGTTTAACAGGACTAATTAGAGCAGCTGCATGTAAAAGCCCGACCAGCCAAAGGTTCAGGGTGGAGCGGTGTGCAGGACATGGCTGATAAGAGGAGGACAATGATCCACAAACACGGCTTTTATCTCCACGCTGCACCATGATGTCAGGCCTCTTCAGCTCATTTGAAAGGCAAACAGGCTGAACTTCAACTTCAAAACGCTGCTTTAAACTAGAGCCTGTGTCAATACTTCAGATGAAGTCCCACTTCCCTTACTTCCCATCAATCTGTGACTCACGGCTGCTGGAATCGTACTGTAAGCTGATTTGCAGGCTGAGAATTCTCTGGGATGATTAATGGAAAGCAAAGAGAGCAGTGGGGTTAATGTTTGATGATAAAAAACTGTGAGTACCGTGTAGATTCTCAGCTTGGTGACCCAGATTACCATCAGGCCTCTGTGTCTGCTACATATTTCTTTTTATTTTACTCTTCTTGAAGGCTCCACCTTGCCGGGGATTTCATTGGTAAATCTTTAACCTGTACACTGCTACTTACCATGCAGGTTTCTGGGATCCGAAAAGGCATTTTTGCAGTTATTAAGCAGCTAATAAACCTGTTCCATGTGCTTTGTCATGTTTTTTCTTTACTTTAGGGGTTTTATTAGGATGTAGCTGGTGCAACAGATGGATCTTACAAGTCATTTTAGATGACAGAGCCATGGTACAGTAAGTGCTGATGCCATCTTTTTCTATATTTCTTTGGTTTCACATATGAAGCAAAACAAATACTTTAACATTACCTTGATAAATGTAAGAAATTTGGAAAAGAAGGCCGCACGGCTTTAATATCAGCTGACTTGCCGGTTGCAAACACTGCACATAGGAAGTAAAAACTGTAAATACTTGAGCTTTTCTGGGTTACAGAAATATAAAATGGCAGCGTTTCTCTTGCAGAGAGAGCTGGGTTTGCGAGTACGTGAGAAGTATCACTTGCATAACTCAGGCTTAGTGCATGGGAGTTGGCTGGCTCCTAGCAAACGCAACCCCCACCGGTTTTCTCATTCAGAGGCTGCAAAGCAAGTAGGTGCTGGACTGGATCCTCTGCAGGGAGGTTTTACTGAAAGACATCCTTCTTCTGATGACATCAGACTCGTTTCTCAGTCCAAGTAAAGCCATAAAGTATGATACTGTATGCATCATCACAGTGGCTGGGGGGGGGGGGGTGTTCACATATCAACCAGGCTGCAACAAGCAGACACTCTTTAGAGAGTCATTTTTAAAGGCAAATGGTTTGAGAGCAGCGCCTTGACCTGCAGCGTATTAACCAATTCATGGTCAGCTGAAGACCCAGCTGCTGACACTCATCCATTACACGAACACAATGCAATCACTGTCCCAGCAAACTGCATTACATGTCCTGCACCGCGCTGCTGTGGGACTCAGGGAAACCCAGAGACACACACGGCAGAGTCAAACACACTCTGAAGGCCTGGTACAAGTTCTTTATTCACCGATTGCTGCAAAATTGGATTAATTCTGGAGGGCGGAGCGGAGGGGTCTCAGCTGCAGCATGGCTCCTCTTATTAAGTCAGAAAAATGACAAAATACGCCTCACATGAGCCTACCAGGGTGATTTGAATTGAAGATGAGCTGCTTTAGCTGTCCGCTGTGCATGTGTGTGTGCATGTCTGGTGGCGCTGGGTGGGTGGGAGGGAGGGATTACCCCCCAGTGTTTTCTCATGTGACACTCAGACCCACTGGTCAGCGTGACATTTCCCCAACATAAACAGCATTCACACACAGAAAAGGTGGGGGAACAGTGTATGTGTGTGCTGGTGGGGGAGTGGGAGTGAACCCTGCTTCAGACTGCAGATACATCCTCCTCCTCTGATCAGGCTGTCACATCTCACTCATGTCACTATTAGAGCATCAGGGAATAGTTCATTTATCTGTGTTAGTCCTTTTCTTAGCCATTTACACTCTTTTGCGACACTGATTACGAAGCAGAACATCCTGGGAGTCACTCTTTAATAAGACTTATAAATTAGATGGATGACTGTTACAGCAACTATCCCAGGAAGTCAACTCACTTCCGGATTTTCTCATTTATGCAAACACCATTCAGACTTTCTAAAAGGGACAAGCACATAAAGCAAACACTGACATAAAGCTGATGTTTGCTGATGCTTCCAACAAAGAGGAACCCGAGTGTCTGCAGGTCAGCCGAATAATATGTTCACTGTGACACGATTTGTCCTCCAGAGAGCAGTAATCTTATTTATTCCACCATAATCCATCGGCAGACTTGATCCCAATCAAAATTTGAGAAATGTGCATGTAAAAATAGCAAAAACACTCAGCATTCCAACTCAATCTGTGGCTTTTAACACAGAGCTCCTTCCACTTTGGAGACATTTAAATGGAAAACCTGGCATTTGCTGACAAAGTTCTGTTAAAAATACTGCTGGCATTGAGCTTTAACCAGCAGCAGCATTTAAAGTAAACTCTTCTGCCTCCATATAGAGATAAGTACACATCAACACACTTAATAGCCTTCTATTTTTCCCGATACACAACCAGTCATTTCATATAACGGTGGCACACATTTTTCCCAAGGGACACATCCACTCTCCGGTTGTAATTGCTGTTGTGGGAAAGCAGCACACAGCTGCCAGCCCCCCATTTCAGGTCCAAAGCCACACTTTAACACAGCACAGGTCACAACCCCTCCCCGCAGCATTGTGTGAATCCACTAACACACACGCTGCCATGAGAGAATGAAGACCTATGGAGAGGTCAAGGGTCAAGCATGGCTGCAGAATGTGCACGCAAGTCGTGTCAGATGGAGATTTTAAGTGGGCAAAGAAGAAGAATGGCTCGATTCTGTTACAGTATGCCGAGTCTGCAGGGAGGGAACAAACCAGCTGTGTCTGTCTGCAGGGCTGACTGGGATACTGGTGCTGCTGTGGGAATGAAAGTGTGCCACTTCAGGACTGTAGCAGAATTTAGACTGAGATTGACTCACTTATCAGATTCCAGACATTATAAAGCTAAACGTTAATGGTTTTATGTCAATCCAGCTTCATTCAACCCCTTAGGAGAATACTATCACATTACATGTATCTTTTTCCATTAATGATTCTGAATTAATGCAAAAATGCTGTCAATATCAGGGAAAAACCAACCCTTCTTTAAACATCCAGATATCTGCACAACATGATGCCAAATGTCAAATTACATGGAAGCTAAAGCAGCTGCAAAAACTGGAAAAACGGGCTGCAAGCCACAAACAAACGGAGTTGCTGTTATCATAAATACTCCAGCACCTGCCAAACTACACACACGTATCACTAGTTCAATCATGCATTTCAATCCAAGGACAAAGTAATGTGAGAAGGAGAACACAGAAGTTTAAATATAGTAAACATTCAAGGTTTTTCTCAAGAGAAAAGCAACCAAATCATGAGCTTTATCAGAAGTTCCGCTTCTTCCTCATGGGGAGAGTCAGACAGACAACAGGTGAATCTCGTTTAAAAGCACTCATTCATTGTAAAAATGGGGCCTTTTTAAGACTGTAGCAGCAGAAACTGATGTTTTCGGGTTTTACCTTGCACTCCGAGACTTTTCCGAGAGGTTTTTTGAAGAATGAGGTCCTGGCCGTGAAAAAGTACTCTTCGGAGTCCTCCTCCAAGCTGCTGTAGCCACTGCTCATCGTGCTATTCCACGTCATTTGCGGGGAAAACTTCTCTACTCGGACCCGATCGCATCAAAACCCCCCAAAACTAAGACACTGTAAACTTTAACCGGATTCCAGAAACTGTAAAAAACCCAAACACAGCTTCCCGAGGTTTGCTGGGATGATGTCCTCTTACAAATCCGCTCAACTGTCTCCCGACCGTCTGCCTTCCTCCTCTCTGCGCACCCGTTTCACTCCACCGGCATGGCCAAAACTTATTTAAATGTCACCATTTTAAAGAGGAAAAGAAAATAAACCCCCCTCGCGTCATTTCCACCGAAAAAAGGAGGTCCATAAACTTATTAAAATAACAGATTTCGACCGACAAGCAAGACAATCCACTTTCAGCTCCTCTGACACGACGCCTATCTCGCTAACTGGAGTGTATGGAGTCTGTGACAGCCGGACAGCTACAGTAAGGCCCCGCCCACTACAAGCACGGCCGCAAACTAACCAATCACCTGCTTCATAATTTATGTGAGCACGCCCAATACAACTGACTAGCCAATCAGCGCTTTGATATCTAATTTAAGTGGCAGATAAAGAACCGATGGGGGAAGAATACAATAAGACATTTAAATATCAGCTATTGTTTTTAAATAATCGACTTATATTTAGTTGTACATATAGTTATATATTTTTATTAGTTTTATTGTTATTTTGTAAGACTGGATATGGAAATTTTAAAAAGTGCTTCAGTGAAACCTCAGTTTCACTATAAATAGCCATATTACAGTTTATACATATGAATAACAAAACCTTCTTCGAGTAGTGAAAAGAAATTCTTTAGAATATCTGAAAGAAAAATCAGGCACAGCAACCAGAAAAGGACTCTTAAATTATCAAATGTAATAGAAACAATCTGAAAAAGATGCAATGGGACTAATAATCACAATAGACAATATTTTTAATACTGAAGAAAAATTACCAAAAAGATCCAATATGATCACAAGAAGGCACAGTCAGACTGGAAACAAACTTTTATATATATATATATCTTTCTGTCTCCGTAAGGCTTGGCGTCTCACCTCAGTGGGGTGAGGGACTAATGGCTCTTTGAAACACCCAGAGGCAGAAATAGAGACGTATCTTTGCTTCGGTTCAGTTCACCTGGCTAACTTTACCGAAGCCTCAGTAAATTCAAAACACTGAAATCCAAACCAGCGATGAGCATAAAGTTACCAGCATCCCTGAAAACAAGGTCAGGGGGTGGCTGTGGAACGGTGTGCTGCTGCTACCGGAGCTTTTTCTCTTATTTCATACTGTAAATAGAAAAATACATGAAAAAATAAGCAAAGAAGCAGTCTTACCTCGATCAGCAGGCAACAAACCATCGCCAACTTTCTAAGCTTTTTCCTCTGCAGCATGCTCTCCCTGCCCGAACTCCCATCAACTAACCAAAAATACCGGCACCAAAGGGATTTAATAGCTACTGTTGCAGGACTGACGCATTCAGCTTGTGTTTAATTGCACAAGTACAACGTGGACATTTTCTTTTTTGGGTGGAACCAGACTTTTCACACCTTAAAGCATCAATTCTAGTGGCTTTCATGTGTGTCCATGGTTGAGGGGGGAGTTCATTTTAAGTGCTTCCATCTTTGCTGAATTAATGAGATATCTTTAGGTTGAACACTCCTACATGCACTGATAGTTTAAATGAACACGGACTCATCTAAAGCATTAATTCTTTTTCTTTGCTTTCGAATCCTTTGTGAAAAGTACCCGGAGCCCTTACTGGGTTTCTAATGTTCTCAGTGAACCTGAGAAGAGGCCTAAGGCCAGAAGAGGGTTTTATGTCCATTTCAGTTTGCCTTCAAAGACAGTCCAACCCCCCAAAAACCTCTTGAAGAAAGCAGGAGTCTTCGAACCGTGGCACTACCAGCAGTGCTGTGCAAACCATGCCTCTTTTTATCTGAGATGTTTTGTGGTCGTGTAAATGTTTACCCTGGACAATCTGAGGATCAGAATCAAATCAGCCAGGCCCTAATGAGAAGTTTTCATGTGCTGTGGTTTGGATCTATCAGAAGGCGCTGTTTTGTATCAAAGATCCAGCCAAATATTTAACCTTTTACAGAAAGAAACTTCTGGACTTTTTCATGAAAATAGATTCAGATAAATACAACATTTTTGACAGTAGGTATTATTTTTTGATAAACAAAATGTATTAAATATAACTCATGATAAAGTAGACTATTTTCTCAGTGCAGTATCTAAACAAATGTTTGTTTTTTTATGCTTCAGCATCTAGGTGGAGCAAAATATAATGTAAAACACCTGCAACATCATTAGCAGAGAATCACAGGTCCATAAAAATATATTTCCATAAAAGCTGACATTTGAGTTGATGATGGGACAGAATGGGGAACAATTCATAAAATAGAGGTTTAGAATTTTTAGTAAACATTAAATTCAAAAGCCATGAATCTCCAAATTGTGCAGAAAGTTTAATCGTTCAGGAAAGCAAATGCTTGAAAGAAACTGAACCCTGATCAAGTTCCCTTAATAAGGGAACAGACACCAGTGACCTAATGGTGAAGAGAGGGATGAGTTTTCTCAAGACCATGAATGTTACAGTCAAAAATAATGAGAAAATGATAAAAAAAGCAAATAGCATAAATGTTATATATGAATAAATAGGTTGTTCGTTTTTCCTGCTACAAACATCATGAAGGAAGAAATTAGTTATAAAAACTGCACATTTATTTTTGCTTGTTTGCATTTTACATGTTTGAGTCTGTGATTTAAATGCTGCTGCTCCATAGAGGCCCTGTTTCACAATGTGTTTTTACTATGTTTTATAGCAGTACGAGTAGTAAAACATAGCCATGTTGTCGTCATTCAGCTCCATAAAACATGGATTAGTTTCAAAAACACTGAAAGAGTGTTTTGCTCTATGTTTAGTTCGAAGGCAACGTGACAGAGTGAGTTTATGTGGCTGTAAAAAGGCTCAAAGATTCACTCATATTTTAGTGGAGCAGCATTAAAGCCCCTTATATCACCTCTTCATGGGCCAACAAATGGAAAGTATCAGTGAGCAGCAAGGCAATTAAAAGGGACTTCTTTTTGAAGCTATTCTCAGGACCATGTTTCCTATAACAGAACATGAAGTCAAAGGTTTTTACATTAAACTGTTCATGTAAGAGGAACAGCCCACCCAGCTGCAAGAAAGCCACAAATATCCGCAAAGCAGGTTCAGCTGTGGAGTGAAATCTATGGTACATCTGCAATAAATCAAGCCTAACCCACTCGCACACACACACAGACACACACATGCAGCAGCAGCCACTGGACACACTGGGGGATTTTTAGACACACAGGCTCTAATTTAAAACCAGAAGGGTTAGAAAAGAGACCAAAGATAAATGTGGAACACGCGGGGCAGCCAAACCAAAATCTGATTTTTTAAAATGCTGCAGAGATGTATCCAGAACACACAGATAAGCATTCGCTGGCTTCCTGCAACTGATTGTATTTGTATGAACTCAGTTAATCAGAAAAGCTTCTTAATTAGAAGTTAAAGCCTCATCACTGGTCATTCTTTGTCTTAAATGTAAGATTATATTGAAAAGCTTTGTTAATGCAAACAATGGCGGACTTCTAAGCTGGGCAATCTGAGTACACAGCTACTGCATGCATGGCTGTAAACCCTGAGCTTCGGTTACACGTGTGTGTGACTGCCTGCACACACAGACACACTCGGTGGGGTCGGCTCCTGCAGGGCTCCTGCGAGTGGCCCCAGTGGGAGTGTGTGAAACCAGCCCTGACATTTTTCTCACTCACGTGGAATTTCACTCTCATATATCCAGTTTAGCTGGACCGAGCCACACCCAGGACAAACACTCACACTCATGTGTGCAGAGAGCTGTGTGTGTGTGTGTGTGTGTGTGTGTGTGTGTGTGTGGTGACTGGTGTTAATCCACTGTCCAGTCGCTTTGGCCTGGAGCCAGTCTGGTTAAACATTACTGGAATTCCAGTGCAGACAGCTCCCTAACTAACATCCAGAGTCTGAGGAGGGATTAAAAGCAGCTTGGCATCAAAATGTGCTCCACTTGAATCATGCAGCTGAGATGGATACGGAATATGTGGAAAAACAGAGCTGGGATTGGGAAGTCAAACCAGGAACTCAGCAGCTGAGGGCATTTCAGGCCATGTGGTTTGCACCCTCTCAACTCATTTCCCAAGTCGAGCCAGTTTCAGCCATTAACCCTTCTCTGTGGCTTTTTCTTCCTCTTAAATCCCTGTTTAAGCCTTTCCCATAGACATTTAACTTTCATGAACGTTATTAATCTTGATGTATATTTTGTTTGCATCTGGCAAAAGAACTGCAGATGAAGATCTGCTTTCTGGCCCTCTTCATCTAAATGTGCATTTAACCTGTTTTTTAAAGGTGAAAAACACGTATCCTCCCTTTTCAAGTCAACACATTAGAATTGAAATAAAAGCCACATAGAGAAGTATTTTCCTGTAGGACTGCTGGTTAGGTGAGGCGGCTGACCTGCAGATCCACATTACTTATATTCCACTGCTGACGGAGACTATTATATTTATAACACAGTCTGCAGAATCTGAAACATCCTGCAGCACTTTCACATTTACATACCAAATAAGTATTTCTATTGGCTCTTGACTCTAAAAAAACAAAAAAAGAAATCACCTGCTGGCTGAAAAGTTGTTGATTTTTTATGCCAAAAAAGGTAAATTCTGTATTGTACCAGGATCCACTGCACATTTTATATTTCTGATGTATTTCTCTCTTTTAATCTTGTACCCAGCAGGCATCTGATGTCAATTCAACATCAATATGACATCAAACAAAGCTGTTTGATGTCATATTGATGTTAAATTGACATCAGATGCCCACTGGGTACTTGGTTTTATAAGTAAAACGTAGGGAAAGAACTAATAAAGATAAAATAAAGTTAAATATATATAATTTACTAAACAATAGGAAAAAACTGCAAAGGATAAAAATTTAATAATAAAACCAGTTAAATAAATCACCAAATCGAATAAAATGAAACTATACAAAAATAAATTTAACTAAAATAAAAATGAAATTAAATAAAGGGCATAAAATAAAATTAAATAAAAAGTATAAACAAACATAAAAAGAGAAAAACATATAAGAAAAAGGAAGCATTTGGTAATTTTTTCGTCATACTTTTCTTGTTGCTTTATGAAGTGTGTTGTATTGTTTCTAACATTGACTTTTACATCTAAGCGTTTCCAAGGTGATTGTAACAAATATTTCATTAAGGTCGTTATATAACCAACAATATAACTGGTTCATTTATTTCCAAGCTACCATAAAAACTAAATAAATGAATGAACAGAAGAGGTGCAGACAGAGCAAGCTGGTGGATGACACTAACATGACCTGCTCTCATCAGTCCATCACCTCAAATCTGCAGCTCATTTCATTATATCTAACATCTAATATTATGAGAAGAGAACCGTAAAACTGTCCCACATGTCCATCACATGAAATTATTCTTTTAGCAGTGTTTTTGTTCTCCATGACAGGAACATGTCTTGTGGGAAAATCTGTGTCTAGATAAATGTGGAGTTAAACATTAATTCAGTTTCAAGCACGGCAGGCTGTCAGAGATCAGAGTCAGCTCAGAGACGGGGCTGCAGGCAGCATCAAAGCAGACAAAATGATGATGAGCTCACCGGTGATACACGTTTCTCTTTAACAGAAACGTTTACCGCTCTGAGCAAACACAGTGTGTACAGAGAGGATTCACAGAATGCTGCTTTTTAAGAAAGAAGTGAAAAACCGGTAGTCAGCGCTACTTCTTTTTACAACCATTGAAAAAACCATGATGGTGAAAGGTTGTTTACATGGCCATGAAGGTCAAACTGTGAGAGATATGTTGTGTTTGGAAAACCAGGATCAAGACAAAAAAAAGGATAAAACAGATAAAAGTTCCCTTTCGGCTCTCATGACCTCCCTCTGAAGAGATGCTCTGAGTGTTGTAGTGCACAGGTGTGCGCTTTCAGCTGGGAGTTGTTTTTTTTCTGCAGGTATGTGTGTGTGTGTGTGTGTGTTGTCTAATTAAAAGGCAGGTAGATCCAGTGCATGCTGGGTATTTGTGGTTTATAAGTACTATAAAAGTGGGAACTAACAGTGGGTGTGTTCCTGTTGGGGAACTCCCTCCATCTAAAGTACCTCCCGGAGGGCTGACAAAGGTTTTACTGAACCTTTCACACAGTAAAAGCAAAATACAGAAAGGAAAAGAGAGAAAAAAAGCTTCCAAACTGCAAGTGTCTGATAAAAGGATCTTCGTGCCTTTCTATTTATGTGCATGATGACCTCTACAACTGGACTGGTACTGTACAGGTTTTAGAGTTGCAGGTGTGGTTATGTATACCTGTATGATTAAATTTCCCTCAGTTTTCCCTGACAGTGGTACAAATGACCATTGGATATATTTAAATAAAGGAAATTGCTTATAGTCGGAGGTGCATACTGTATCTGGTTTTCCAGAGCAGCTAGCCTGCAACTTTTAGATGTTTTCCTTCTCCAACACACCTGAATCATGTAAATGTCTCGTTAGCAGCCTGCAGAGCCGAACAGCTGCACATGAGCTAATTCAGCCTTTTGATTCAGGT
>JAVQJG010055589.1:0-67609 GCA_036024015.1 Craterocephalus amniculus | reverse complement strand
ATTTCCCTCATCTCTATATATATATATATATATATATATATATACATACATTCTAAATAAGGGATTAAAGAAAGTAAATTCTAAGTAGCCAAGATTAGTTATCATCAAAGCAACGGCCTGGGTTCACCCCAGGTCTATGTTTGCAATACAGAAAATCGGAGATGAAATGTGGACCTAATTACATTTTATCTGATGCCCCACAGCAGGCCCTGCCCTCTGAGAAATTAATATCTGTGTCCACTGCACCCAGTCACAATTTAATTTATCTTCAAATGCATGACCTGCCATTCCTTTTGTTAATGAGCAATGCAGGAATGAAAGTGTATACAGCTGTTTATTATTTATCATGGACAAAAAACTGTTAAAACGACTTTTCGTGCATGCAAAGCATGCAACCTAAAATACACAGTACCAAACTTCCACCATCATGTGTTTTTTTATACATTTGAAATTCCTCATTTTAGGGCAGGAACTGAAGTTTACCACTGAGCCAAAAGAACTAGCAGGCATACTGAGCTTTCTTTTGTCATGCTTTGCTGCCTTCAGATCTCAGAGCTGCTCATCTGCTGAGGATGTCTGTGCAATGACTGCAACATTAACCGTCAGCAAAAACTAATGTATTGAGCAGTGAGGACCTGTTACCGTACCATGAGTCACAGAACTGTCACTGATGACCCTTCTTTGCTTCTGTGTGGGAATAAGGAGCATTGAACCTTCATGGATATTACTAGAACACCTGCAAGCTGTCATTTTGACCACTACATTTAAAAATCTGTCAAAAAATGTAATTAAAATGCAACTAAGATCGCACAAATTTATTTATATCTCAATAATGTTGATCAAAACTAACTACAAAATAACAGGCAACTTAGCTTCATTTATCACAAAATCTCAACTTTAGTTTTGACATTTGTCAGGCTATAAATATTTAGGCTCTGTGAGAGACAGGGGTGGACAAAAACCCTTAGAAAACACAGTCAACAAAGGTCAGTAGCACAAGATATATGAAGGTAAAATGTACTGTTAGGCATCAACATTATTTACTATAAGTCTTATACAACTATCTACAAGTTCCAGGCTCTGCACATTGTATTCCTTCTACTGGCACAACTCCTACATAGCTTATTTTTTACTGGAGCTTCTATACACCTAGAACTATGGTTCAAATTTCAGCAGGAAGGCATCTCCATGTACCACACTTAATGCTTCCATTTAGTCTGATGTCAGTGATCTAAAAATAACACAGCGCCAAATCACATGTGGTCACAATGACCGCCTGTGGCAGCAATAGATAGAAATGATCATATTGTCTTTGTATCCTCCAAAATAAAATAAGAAAAAAATAATAAAGTCATGCATGTTTAAGAAGTCATGAACGAATAAGGCTTTATGATTTCATTTGACAAAGTTGTTGAAGGTTTAAACCACAAAATGGAATCCTTGGCAATGGCCAGTTTAGTTTTTAAGAATATTTGTCATTTTGAAAGCTTCCAGCCCTCTTGTGTATAGGGTAGTGAAATGCAATCACACTCTTACAAAGCAATCAGATTTAGAAATATATGATATGCATGCAAGTGGCTCAGGATAAAATTGAAATTTTGAAGTATTTAAGCTAAAATTAATATATCATAAATGTCCAAATAGGGTAGCATCCAGTTCATCATCTGTGCAATCGGCCCCAAGACTGATAAATCAGTAATGTTATGTTAGCGGAGACACAATGGGTAAAACCTATGCCAGATCAGTCATGCTGATAAAAAAATCAAATTTCCATATTAGATTAGTCATGGCTATTAACAATCACAACCAGTACTGACAGCAAATAGGTGTCAGACATAATAAAGCTACTTGAGGAAACTGTTTGGAATGAGGATAAAAACCAATCATCCAGCTATGGTTTTGTGAGTAAGCACACAGATTTCCAAGGATCATACTTTTGTTGCAAGCCACCAGGGGGTGGGGGTCAGGCATATCTCATGTGGCTGAAAATCTTCCCTTTTCTGCTACATCAGACAAGGGAAGAGATGGGTAGAAAGAGGAAACTCAGTTTTGTTTTAACAGGTGAAGAGAATCTGAAGGTGTGATGATGAATATCTCAGATGGATTCAAGCTGTGGGTCGGGCTTGAGACACCAGACAAATGTTTTGGAATAAGTTGGATGAAGTGATGGACAGAGCTCTGAAGGAAGGGAATGATGAATGAAACAGAGTTCAGCAGGCATGTTGGCACAGATGCTGAAATAAAACATAGAAATATGGGCTCACTGTAAATATGATTTCAAGAAGAGGAATGTGGGAGGAAAACAGAGGAGGACTTGGGAGAGAAGAGGTATACTGAAGCCATATTTCAGAAACTGGTAAGAATATATGGTGATGTAAATAATGTAGATAGTGTTCATAGGGGACTATATCTTTTATAGGATGTCCAGTGTGAGAGAGATTGGAGAACCTGTAGAGTGAAGACAAGGGCTTAGCTATATCAGATGACAGTCTAAGACGACTGTTGAGGCCAAGAGGATGGAAATAATGTCTGAGGCAAGGATACAGGATAAAAACAAAGCTGTAGAAGGAGGGCTGTTGGATTTTTTAAGGTACATTAATATCAAGATAGTTTGGGGAACTTTTTTTGATTTGGAAGGGAATTTGGTTGAGACTAAAGCAAAGCAGGTCACGATGATAAAACAGCACAGAGTTTTGTTCAGAACATTTAGGGGTTGATAAAACAGGATAATAAAACACAACAGTTGATCCACATTCAAGGACACATTTCAGTTTCAGTTGACTTCACATTTCAACTCAGTTTGACTTGGTTCTAGTATCTCAAACATCAGCATCTTACTGGGTATGAATTTATAAAAAATAGATTGTCAACATCTGGAGAATAGAGGATTATTGATGTTTACAGTTCTAGACTTTTCATCAGGACAGTGTGGTGTGCATACCTGATGTAAACATCATTTTTCAGCATTACATTACAGCTGCATTACACCTGCAACTTATCACATACCAGAAACAAACACAGACACAAACACACTGGTTGGTTTAAGAAGTCACTATAGCTGATTCCACAAAGAAATGCAGGGTAAGAATAAAAAAAAGAAAAGAAAAGCAGAATGTCATTAATAGACGAAGCAAGGAAAAGAAAGCGTGCACATCTCTTTCACTGACTGAGAGCTCTGAGAGGAGACAGGATGCAAGATAGATACCAAAAAAGCTGTTGTTGGGGGACTAATGAAAAAGTTCAGAAGTAGGGTTTTTAAGAACTTCTGCAATAAACATCTAAACATCATTTCTACTGCAGCAGTGAAACCTGCAACTGTAAAAAAAAACAAAAAAGGAAAGCAAAAAACAGAAAGAAAAAAAAGGGAAAAAAAGCTGCTACTTACATTTGGCTTATGGCTTCGATGTTGAACCATGTGGTTGGGTGACCCAAGAAACCACATTTGGAAAACACTTCAAAGTGTACCAACAGTTTTCACAATGATGAGTCAGGAGTAAGAAAAGTCTGTGAGTACAGCCATGTCCATGTCGTAGATTAATGATTTAAAGGTAATCTGTAAAGATTTAATAGTAAAAGAGACATGGAAATGTCTCCGAGAAACTGCATAATTACTACCAAGGCTATTGAAAACAATCTTTGAAAATCTAACAGCGCCTGAGGCATTTGAAAAAGAGCGACGATACCAAATTTTGAGAGCTATAGTAACTCCAAAGGTTTCACAATCTGCCATGGCATGGAGTTAAACGAAAAACAAGAAGAAATGAAATTATTTGTAAGCAGCAGCAAAGGATCTTAGCATTAAAAAAGCACAAGAAATTGGATGTTTGCCTTAAGGGGTAATGGAGGAGAGGAGTTCAAGATGAGTTTCATCATGGACAAAAAACATGTAACCGAAAGGATGTCCACGTTCTCAACACGGAATACAAAATGGAAGGGAAGTATGGAAGAATGGTAAAAGAAATGCATGGCACCTGTGAGATAGTGTGATGAGTGCAGGAAGAGTGATAGATGGGTTCAAGGTGAAGCAGGGATTACATGAGGGCCAGCTCTGAGCCCTTTCTTGTTTTCAGTGCTGATGGACAAGCTGAAGTAAAAGATCAGGCAATAGTGTCTGTGGATTACGATATTCACAGATGACATTGTGATCTTTAGCAAGAGAAGACAGAAGATTGAAAAGAACTTGGAAGATGAAGGTGTGCTTGAAAGGAGGAAAAAAAGAAGCCTGACAAATTACATGCCAATGAATGAGGGGATAAACTGAATGGAGAAGTTGGAGAGGGAAAAGATAAGGCTGTAAAGAAACAACGGCCATCATTTCCGAATGATTACAGTCATTTTGTTTCACAATCTGACATCTGACCCACAACATCAAACACCAAAGAAAAAGTCACGTCACGACCATGATCACTGTTCTGCTTAATGAGTGAGGACATTTTCTCCTCCTCCTCAGCTCTTTTGGGGGAGAGCATAGTGCCGGAAAACCAGTGCAAGTTGGCTGTTTGTGTGCAAGCTGTTCTCTATGATGACACCCCAACACTGGGTGGCAATCTCTCAGTGGAGGTGGGGAGAGATTAGTGAAAGATATTGGGTCATTCTACTGTACCTCTTTCCCTCCAGAGCTGCCAGAGGGGTTCAACCGGGCAGCAGTTAATGAGCTGGAGCTGGATGCAGCTGGAAAGTGGGTCCGTCTGCTACTGTATGCTGTCGTTGAAGGTGATGTCTCACCGATCCAATATGTTGCTTTTTATTTTAAACCCAAATTTCACAACTTGATTTGTCCATGAAGTAAGTTCAAAGTTTCCTGTGGAGGTGCAGCAACCAAAAGAACGACTGAGCTCCTGACCCTAGTCCTAATGGTGAGCCAAGCCACCCTTTGGGGGGAGCTACCTTCATCTCTTTGTAGTCTCTCTCTCTGTCTCTACCCAAAGTTTTAAACCATAGAAAAAGGTTTGACCTGACACTTTGGCTGACAAATTCACTTCTTTAACCCTCCAGCATGGTTATCTTAGCTTGGATTAATGATGTAATGATGGATTTTTTTTATTTCACCAGAGAAAGTCACTTCACACAGTTTAATGAATGTTTAGCTTGCATCAAATATAAAATGTGCCCATATGTCTGCTCTTTTAGACATTTAGCAGACACTTTTATCTAAAGTGGCTTACATCTGAGTACACCAGTGGCACTGACACTGCAGGTAAGGAGGGTCAATGATCTTAGCCAAGGACACAAAGACAGTTAACCTGGGGAGCAGGATTCACCAACCTTATGGTCATAGGACAACCTGCTTTATTACCTGAGCCACTGCTGTACTTCTCTTTTTGATCGGTGATAACATTTTGGTGCATTAGTTTCATGAGAGTACTAAGGTGCTAATTGAACCATCCTTCTAAGGGTGAATCGAATGTGTGTACCGTGCTCCTTACAACACAGAGATTAAGTTGGATTGGAACTCTTCAATCTTTCTGTACAACTACGGGTATAATTGGATCTGGTCGCTGCCAAATGCACTCACCTTGTTTTGTTTTTTTTGGCAAAATACAATTCAACACACTTTATATCTGTATGCTTTTTCTATATTTACAGTATTTGATTACTGTTTTACTGTTACTCTGTTTCCTTGCTCCTAGCTGGAGCCGCAAGACACTTCCTTCCACCAGTGCGCAGGGTAATGACATAAATCATAAACATCTGCCTGCGCCACATCTGAGTAAGTGTCAAAGAGTTCTTCTCCGTAGTCCTGGATATCATATGCTATGTAACATTTTCACCTTTCTGACAAAAAAGGCATATAACTGCTTGGTCCCAGTGCCATCCATACAGTACTGAAGATAATACATCTCAAATGTACGTTATAACTTACAATGTACTTGTAAATTCAAAGGCATTTTGCAAAGCAGGCAGATGCATTAATCTAAATGCCACAACCAACCCCCCCTTTCTAACTCTGCACACAAAAACAATCTGTTTTCTCCGTGGTGACGACTCCTGACTTATGCAGAAATGAAATCTTGCAGGAGTAATTTATTACTTTCCTTCACACTGGTGAATATGCATTCCTCCTCAGATGCTCACGCATCATTACACATACAGAGACAGTGTAACCTGCCTGACATGTCTTAAGTGTTTGCTCTACACACAAAGCTTTATCTGCACAGTTTTAAGCTTATTCAAGACAAATCCTACCAATGGTGTGAACATTACAGCTCCGATGGCTCCAATGGGTCACTGAATTCCTGTGTTCAGTCATTCAGAGTTCAGTTTTCAGTTTGTGCTCTGATCATCTAGAGGACTGTAATGTCGTGCCTTTCATGGTGAATCACAAGGACACTGAATCATGATTCAGTGAGAGCCATAAATGTGCCTATTATTATTTTTGTGCTTTATGGTTTATTTGAGGAGAGGGAGAATGCATGGATACATAAAATGAATTTAAATGGGAATGTCATTTGCACCAGGCTGAATGCATTAGGTGTTTCTTGTTCACTCATTCTAACTGCATAGAAATACTATTGACGTCATTACCTAGCTTATGTGAAAAGGTCTTTGAAGCTGCATCAGTGACACATTCATGCTCAGTGGGTTTGGGTTTTATGCATTGTTTGGTTCAGATTTGTTCTTCGTCTGTCTTGTGTCTGCTTAATTCCTGTTCATGACACACCTGGGTAATATAAGAAAGGAGCTTTAACAAATCCTGTGTATCATATCTGTGTGTCATCAAGTGTCATTTTATATACCTAAAGGTTTTGAGCAAAGTTTTACCATAAAGTGATGCTAAATGTTTCAAATATGATGTTTAGCTTTACATGGTTAACAATTAAATGCCACATTGAACAGGTGGAGCTAAGGATGGATTCTTACTTGGACATTTACAGTGAGATTCCAGTGGATGAGGGGACATTTCTGGAGAGGATACTTTAACATCTGTTGCACTGATGGTGTTAGGAAGAGCAGAAATAAAATTGAATTCTGTCTTCACTGTAATTTGTTATATTTGCATAAACAAAAATTAGCAAGAGTTGGTTTACAAACATTACCGTAATTTTATTATTGTATTTTAATGTATTTCACAGCAGAAGACAACACTAACTTTGTTCCAGCATGTCAACACTCAGATGTTCATAAGAGTAACCTCTCATATTGATAAAGCTATGCTTTTTTCTTTTCTTTGTTTTCCTTAATTTGCAAAGAATGGTGGGCAAAGTTCTTCAGGATGATCAGGAGTGCTTGGCCTGTTTTCCCAACAGTCCTTAAATTCCAGCTGGAGTCCAGTAGTCCCTTCTTCCTCCCCTGTTGGCACCAGGTTTTGTTTGATTGGCCTTGCGCCATAATAATTTGGACTTTCATCACTGCATGACACTATCTGACACCCACCCATCTGCTGACACACAGATACTTCTGACTTACTTGTGAATAAATTCTGTATAATTTGCTTAAAACCTTTGCTTGCTTCCTTTTTGTAATGGCTGCTGAGTCGTAACAGTACTCCAGATTATTTGTAGGATCAGTTCTTATCCAAGACACAAATATTTATATATATATATATATATATGCCACAATCTTCATAAAAAGTTCATAAGAACAAATGTGTTTATAAGAACAGTTGGTGAATGAGGTCTGTTGTGTTCAGTGTAGTGAAGGAAGCATATTCAAAAATATTAATTTTGTGGTAATAATGATACATCTTTCTGTCACATGAACTTTTCATGTTTCAGTCATTACACTTTTAAAAACCACACTATTTGATGTTCTCTATATAATTTACATTATGCTTCAATGGAGTTTAAGGCCCAGGGCACATGGTTGTCTACATTTTTCAAAAGCAGAGCAGTGTGCTTCCAATAGCAACTGTTGTCTTTGTGATTGATTATCAGCCCTAGTTGAGTGCCTCACTAATAGTCTGGAGGTAAAAAACATCTCAGATTTTAATTTATTGTGAATTTCTAGTTCATCTTGTTGCTATTGTCAGGACGAGAAGAATCTCCCATCTTTCTACATAACAAAAAACTGTAAAATATACAGTTCTAACATGAGTTACAGATAATATTTTGTACATAAAAGAATATCCTCTGTCTGGGCATGTTCAAGCCAGTCGGCATTACTTTTTGTCTTTTTTTTTTGGATCTCAGGGAAAGAGGTTTGTTGCTGCAAGCCAGTGTCACACTACACAGAGACATGGATTGAAAGGTCAGTCTCTCCCACTCCAATTCCACCAGTCATTGCAAAGACAAGAAAGACCTGGAGGTTTATCTGAAACTGTTTCAGACACAGTGAGAGTCAGAAAGCGGGGACAACCGTCTATCTTGTTGCTATGATTACTGACAATTGATTTCAGAGAGAAAAACAGATGAAGAGACATTACAGTGGAATGTTCCTGTGTAAACTAACTTTCCTGCGACAACTACACAGAATTATGGATTTTCTCCTGGCTAAATTATAACAGGTAATATCAGGCAAGCAGCATAATGAGGAACAATGATAATATATAGGGAGGGGAAGGGGGAGCAGTACCTCTTGTACATTCTTTTTAATGGCATTCACCCAGAAACATTTTTTCTTGCACTACAAGCAATTTTATCCGGTCAATAAAAGCCACTCCTAAAGTGTTTACTTCCCTTGCAGGTAAATCATTCCAAAATTGGTTTGATATTAAGGCATATCCATGGGACTATGTACTCTCTTGTGATTGTGGGTGATTACAAAGTAAACCACTGCAACCTTCCAGGACTTGATAACAATGGTGTGAATTTAAAATGTTTTTAGTTTCTTCTCTTTCTTTGACCCACGTCTGTGTAGTATGCTGTGTTTGGTGAACAAAACCAGTTCATAAAATTTCCTTTTAATTGATTTTAATTGTTTGATCAAAAAAAAATCTTGTTTTTGTCCCTTGCAGTCTGCTTTTAAGTAAAAAAGACTGAAAATGTAAGCAGAAAAATGCAACTATTTCCCTCATACAGTAAATTTATCAATATATAATTAAGAAAATGTGTTATTAATTTGTTACAATTAATAACACATTAAACTTATCAAGTATAATTTAATCCAAATATGAATACATTTTATGTTAAAACTTATTTTTTTTACCATTAAATTAATTATGGTCCGCATGGTATGAATTAATTTTATCTATCAGCCTTACCCATCAAAGTTGCTGGGCAGGACAAATGCTGAGAACATTATTCATGGCTTTGATTACTTTGGTCAAAGTTAAGGCTACTGCTGAAATTATAGATACATCATTGTTCCTCACTTCATATGTCATGTCACCACCATAATGGTCCTGGCAAATTATTAATATTCAAATAGAGGAAATACACTTGGATCTTCTGCAGTTCTGGGGATGTAAGTACGGTAACACTTTTTTAAATTTAAATTTTTTAAATCACAAACAAATTTTCAAAACTACATTTATTTTTACTTTCTTTTTTTATATATAGTTTTAACAGTGGAAATACATTAGTGCCCTTTTTACTGTATAGTTTCCTTTTAGCTGTGTTACACTCTAATCTGTGCAAAGAAATACCAACCAATACCAAGCAACCTTCTTAATTACCTTAACCTTACTTCCGGGCTCTTTCTTTGCCACAGCTGCGGAAATAACTTGGTGCCATGGTGACCCTTTTTTCATTCACCACCTCCTTCTCTAAGATCTCAGACACACTCAGAAAGCTTCACACTGACGTTATGACCATACAGTATATGGAGTGGCTTTGCCTTGATGTGAGTAGTTGCCTACAGAGAATCATAATTCTAACCTCGGAGCAGTGCTTTTTATAATTTTTTGTTTCTTTGCCTTTATTCTTCAGACTCTACTATATCCAAGACAATCTCATGACAGATTTTAGATAAAATATATATTCAATTTTCCCAATAATTACTTCATATTTAAACAATAACAACACGGTCTCTGTTTTGGTGCACATAAAAAGATTATGCTCTACTAGAGACTCCTAGTTTTTATTCTGCATTTTTTTTCCACAAATATTGTGCTCCTGCACTTGCTATTGGTTACACTTAAAATTGTAATGTTCTTGGTGAAGTTTTAAAACCATATGTTGTTAAAGACTACACAGTTTATACTACACAGTTTTACACGTGATGCAACCTTACTTACCATAAAAAAAGATACCTACTGAAATATTTTCATATCTATTAATTTCTAAACCTGGATACTGAAAATGTGCTGGACTTATGTTCTTTACACTTCATGCTTTCCACCAGACACTATTCTGGTTCTGGCTCCATTTGTTCAGGACTCTCTGAACCTTTGTAATTGTGATTTGCATAAATAATCTGCTAAACTTTGTCTAGTATTTAGTGAGCCTCCTGTCTTCATTTTTTTAAGGTGGGAATCAGTTGGCTTCTTCTTCACTTGTGGTTGCAGCATGATTTCTGTGACCCTATTACTAGGTTTTCTGGTCAACAATCCATCACACTGGCAAGTAGCTTGACAGATGGACACACAACACCATGTCCAGCTCCACTTTAACCCAAGTCTTTTCTTAACCCCCTGATATTCCTTCTTCACTCTCTTAAATGTACTTATTATTCTGGAGAGCCCTATCCTTGCCAAATTATGACAACAAAGTCAGAAAGTAGAATAACAGTTTTTTGTGGTTCTCATTGAGGACTGACTCTTCGAGTCCTGTATGTATTTGGTGTGAATGCACCAGCTGGAGGAAAAATGGGTTCAGGAGCCTTTTGGGTGTAAAATCACACCACACGCCAACTTATGGTTTAACTTTTGAAGACTGAAAATAATGTTTTCTGATATATGGATATTTACAGTATGTATGTTTATTGTGCTTTGTGACTGTAAAAATCCCAACAGGAAAATGAAGAGCAACAATACCCAATCTGGGATGGGAGTCCAAACCAGTGCATTGCAATAATATAACTGTCCATAGATCAACAACTTCATAAATCTAAAGTTGATGATTTATAAAAAGTTTAGGTTATTTCAGGAAAAAGTAATTCAAGATTTTTATAATCACCCTTGTCTAACCCTTGCACATTTGTCTTTTGTCTCTCACCATGCCTTTTTTCTAGGATGCACAATTTTCCAACCTACAGTTCTATGTAGACCTGAATTCATAAATCTGTTTAGCAAAGACACCTTTAGAACACCTGTTCCAGCTCTGAGAGAATGTTTAAAAGCACTTGCCCTTTGGATGTCTCAATGTACACTTCAAAAAGAAATACACAAAAGAACATGTCAGTTTTATTCTGCAAACAAGTGCCATGACTAAATCCTACATCTTTACTGCCTTATCTAAAGCAGCTATTCCACTTTTAAAAGGAGTCTACACTTAATAAATTTTCAATTTCTCAATAGCCCTTTTCAATTGCACAAAATTTATTTAAAACTTTCAGAGATCATTCTTACTGAATGATTGCCTCTTGGAAAAGTTGTTTTTCACAATGAGGAATGTTGAATTACCATACCAGCCAGATCTTTTCCCTGTCAATAAACAACCAAGTGAATGAGGAATAAAAAGTGATTTAAGCGTGAGGAGGCGCATGTTGAAGTCCTGACTAGTGAGGTATAGGTTTTTACCCTTACTGCACATTTGTCTTGTTAGCTGTTCATTAATAACAAACAGAGCCTTCAAAGCAGTTTGTAAACCCCATCGAGCTTGTCTTTTTTCATATGCCATCATTTCAAACCTCAGTGTAGTACCTTCCCTCCTCAATGACCCATAACTCCAGACTGAAGCAACCTCATGAGGAAAATGCAAGAAATGCATGAATCATAGCCTGAGCCAGAATTTTCTTGTCATACAGAGCTATACAGTAAACATAACCCAACAGAACATACTCGTTTTTGAATAATTAATTTTAACGAAAACACTTGCAATAAGGTATATGAAAAACTGCAATACTGTATCTCTTATGGCTTCTGAGTGCGTCTGATTTATAAAGCACCAACTCTGCCTGGATTATTGCTTCTATGTTCAACACTGCAGGGACCTCTAAAAATAAATGAGCAAGCAGACTGTAGGAAGTATCATTCAGTGGTTATTTAATCAGCATTCCTGTGTTATGTTGGTATAGATTTTGGTGTCACTGTATTTGTTATTGCTACATAAAAGTGATTGGCACTTTAATGCAATTGGAGCTAAACTCACACTTGGTAACTGCTGGCATTTATTACTTGATACTGTCACTTTTAATTGTTAGCATGGGGATGGAGACATGGCTAGAAACTGCTGATATAGGACTCATTGTCAATATTGAATCTGCTGGTGTTTGTTAATTAAATTTTATTCAACGCATGTCAAAAAAATCAAATAAGTAGTATTGTTTATCTGGTAGAGATGGGTCCATGAAACATTGAGATAATTACAGTTTTTTTCTATAAATGGATAAAAACATAATTAATAATATTTTAAAAAAACATGTAATGAAACCAAAAGATATGGGAAAGAAACTGAGGTTAAAAAAATGATAAGGGAATGAGATAAATACTAATAAGGGAACACATTTATGGTAAAGAAACAGAAAATATCAATAAAAACATAGGATATAAGAGAAATTAAATGGACAATGGAAATACAAGAGGAAGGGAAGAAGAGGACGTAAAGATGATTGAATCACAAGAAACAGCTCTAAGAAAATGAGAGAGAATAAAAGGGATGAAAGTCAAAAGTAAGAAGAACACAACGCAGGAGTGATGGAGAGGGTACTAGGACAAAAGGAAGGAGTAGAAGGTTAAGGGGAAAATATCATAGCAACGTAAAGCAGGACAAGGAGAGAAAGACGAGGCAGCCAAATAAAGGAAAAAGGAAAGAGGAAGACAACGTATGAGAAGATGAAAAGGCAGTGGAGGAAAAACACTGGGAACAAAGGATGAGTAAATGGAGAAAAGATGAGGAACACAAATCTAGAAGAAAAACACTTCTCACCCTTTTAATCAAAAACTAAGTATTTCCACTGTACTCCTCAGTCAAGCCTTTTTGCATGAAGTGCTCAGAGTGCCAGTATGCATTTCTGTGCACATGGTGGCATTAATAGCCCTTTAAAAATCTTTTGTTCCGAATCCTTTCATCTTCAGTAATCCTTTTTATCTCTGGAAGTGTGGATTACATCCGTGTGTGGTGGACTCAAGTTTTTATCCATATGAAAACTTGACAACCTTTCACATTCACCTTCACAATTGCTTGGCAACACAACCTCCCCACCTGCTCTCCATGCATGCGCCTGTAAAGAGGTGAATGTTTATCTTATACTGCCTGTACTAGACAGGCAGTGCAATTACATATGCCGCTGTCATGGCTGCCAGCAGCTCACCCGCACAGCCAAGCAACGCTGATTTCCATGGAGGTAATCTGCAGTGGCACAGGCAGGCAAAATTATGGGTAGAAGATGAGACTGTGGGCTAGCCACGGGCATCCCCCCAAGCTTTTGTCTGTCACACTGTTATACTGAAGCACAGGGCACCTCTTTGGGGGATGAAAGGATCTATCTGTCTGTAACTGAGCTTGCAGAGAGGATGAAATGGATTTGGCTGGGAACAGGCAGGGTGAGGTTAGTGAAACATTTAAACATCTCTGCTAGACTTGTGTTAGAAACTGAATATACAGAACACAACCACTTGCCGTCCACAGCAATGATGTAAGACTGAATGAAAACAAAAGGCCTGAGGCTACCAGCAGACACCTCTTTAAATGGTGACAGTGCACCATGCATGCAAAGATGATTATATACTATTAAAATATTCTATCATTTATAATGTCATTGGCTGCCTGTGTTGGGAGCTGGAGGTCTCTAAAGTCAGGTGCACACATTATAGTATTATTACACCCTGCACAGATTTAGAGAACAGACACTTGATGATGGCAAAAGACAGATCACTTAAGATCTCTCCCTTTTGATTTTACAGTGTGTGGTGTGCACTACAGAGATCCAGGGGTTCCCAAACTGGGGGGCAGAGTTGTGGCAGGGAGGGCACAGCAAGGCTAAACAAAGCTTTTTTCAGTCTTTTTTTCTGAATGTACCGATAGCCAAAAGGTATTGAATTAACAACAGAGATTTTGACTACCAAAAATAAAGACAAGAGAAGATGATCAGGAACATCTTACCCTAAGCTTGATCAACAGAGTCATGGTGATGGCCAATGGTGGTCATGCTCGATATTGCAAATCTCGATCGCATAGTCCTGGGGTGGGGAACCATGGTCCTCGAGAGCTGCATTCCTGGAGGTTCCATCCATCCCTCCTTCATCCTACCTGATTCAAATCGGATCCAACAGCCAGTCACAATGGCTCAATCATTTGAATCAGGTATGTTGGAGCTAGGATGGATGGAAAACAAGCATGATTGGAGTCAAGGTTCACCACCCCTGACGTAGTCAAACTAAACTTCAGTGTAGACAACAAGGTCGAAGAACAGAAAGAAGCAATGATGGTTGTTTTTGACCTCTTTCTTTCTGAAAACCACAAAAAGGAAAAATAATTATGGAAGTCATAGATGGCAAGAATAGGGCCTGAATGGATTACAGTGTGAGTTGGATGTAAGCAAAACTTAGTGTGACAGTGAAGGTCCTGTCACTAATGCTCCGACTGATGATGCACCCGGGCTACTTGGCCACAGAGACGTCCCTTTTGCTGACTGGTCAGCGTGCATGGCTTTCTCCCAGGAGGATGTGGGATTAATACCCTCCTTCATCCTGCCACATTGGTATAACAGATAGCTTGGAGAGCAGTGCACAAGATGCTATATCAACAATGCTAGCAAGTACTGAAATTACAACAATCATTCTATCAGTGATGAGAATTACATTGTTATTTATTGTTTCATTATTAAACTTTTCCTTCCAATGCCTGCAAAGCAAATTGGACCTGACAAAATCTCCCCTAACACTCCAAACACCACAGGATTCTTTGCTGGCTATTACACATACAGAGCACTTTGGACAGCATTTTAAGAAGGTTCTGAACCATTACAGACTCAACCAATTTTTTTTTGGTTACTTATCACATCACAGAACAAGGATTAATACCTCACTCAACCATTCTTGATCACCTTTAAGAATAAATTAAAAGTTTTACTTCAAATGAATATTTGTGTTTAAGTAAACTGATTAAATTGACCTGAATATCCTCACAGTGCCTTCAAACTCTTACAGCCCCAATATATCAGTATGATGTGAAAAAACAGGAGAGAGCCATTGTTAACTACAGAACACAGGAAACAACAAATGAACACATACTGAAGCATAAACAGCTTCCAACACCTGACCAGGATGTGCAGTCCAGAACTTTGTGTTTTTGGATGATGCCAAATGGGTCCAGGGAAGTTCTGTCGTCACTGTCAACTGTCTTATGCATTCCTTTTTTTGATACAGAACAGCTTAAAAAAGGGATTAACAGAGTCCAACAAGGGTGCACACAAAGAAAAAGATTCACACATGCTCAAGATGTTCTGGATATATGTTGCCGTACTTACAAATATAAAAAATTGAGAAAGGTGAAGTTTTTTTCACAGGGCAGGGCCAAAAAAAACTTTTAAAAAGCTGCTTGTGAAACTGTGAAATAAGAGAAAACAGGAGATTTAAGAATGCAACCTGAGAGATACTGCCATGTAGTTTAGAAGACCAAAAGTTTATAAAGTAATGACTGCGGCAAAAGACATATTTTGATTTCATTTATTTTGAAAAGAAATGACAGAGAAACCACTCAAGGAAGCCAAATAAAATGCATTGTTTGATGCTGGAAAAGAATGCAATAAAAAGGAAGAAAAAAATATCCTGCTCCATCTACAACAGAATATAATTTAATTGAATGTTCAGTAAAGAAGATTACTGTTTCATCAAACTGAACTTCATGAGGTGTATATAATGGAAAAATAGTATCTATATTTCATAAAAGCTAGGTATAGTGCAGTACTTGAAGACAATGTTTGCAGAGACAGAGGACAAAGTTTGCCGACCTATCTATTTCTGCAGTTTTATTTAGGTCTACTGTGGAAGATGTCAAACCACTGGAGGATATGAGTCAGAGGCGGTGTGTAGAAGACAGGATTTTCTGCCTGTGGGGTGGAAGCATACAAGGTCAAGAAAAGCATTTGTGATGAAGCATGCCGTTTGTTAATGTGAGAAAAAATGATCAAGAAAAATGTAAAGTACAATATCAGGGTTTTCATATTTATGTCTGGATGACTGCGGTCAGCACATTACTAAATGCCCAGATATTAATACAGAAGGTGTGAGAGCTATAGCAAACAATTAGTTGGGTAATCATGTATTCTATCAATTACTAGGACAGTTGAATAAGAAATCATTTTTCCTTATTAAAGAGCAAAAATTATTTGAAAAAAAATGCACCAGTCATCAGTTTCTTTTAGAGACTGTAAGGAAATGTAATTATTGGGAAAAATACAGCATTTTCTTTTTGGAAGATAACTATTTCTCTCTCTTTTCTTTGTTGTGTGTCCATACAACTAGTTTTAGGTACTAAAATGATGTACAGTATATATAGATAATTTTTTCAGCTTTATAGGGAAATTACGCAATTTTACAGTATTATTATCTTTGTTGTTGATGGAAAGAAAATCACTAATGAACATAAATACTTTAAAGATATGCTTAGGAAATTATGATAAAATATATCAACCCCCTTATATATCAACAATGTCATTTTTTTCTGTTTCCTGTCTCAACTGAAATACCCTAAATAAATATAGTATATTCACAAATCCAAGGCTGAATTTATAATCTTGTCTCATAAGAAAGATGAAGCATATGATATCCCTACAGAAGTGTCATAATCAAGATTTTTTTCCTGTTTCTGAGTAAACTCACCTCAAATAAAGCAGAAAAAGAAAATGGTTATTTCTCTTCCCAAGGAAAAGCACATTACTGCCAGTGAAAACCAGAGGATATCATCTAGAAATCAATAATGTCTGATTAAGAATGGTGCAAAAAATAAAAGCTTAAAATGTGAACCTGAGCAGTTCTGATGTTTCTATACAGGTGTGATGCAGGTAAATGTCTGGTGGTTCCAAAATTCTCCTTAAAAATAGCACGAGGTTCCAGAGAGATGTGATCCCCAAGATAATTTATCACAGGGAAAGAAAAGATTCCACTATACTGTAAAACCTCCTCTAGCTTAATGAAAATTACAGGGAACTTCACAAATGTTTTTAAACAAATCTAGTTTCTTGTGGAAAAAAGGGACACAGAAACTAAAAAGTTACCATAAAGCCCACATGTTCATTACCAGCATCCATACCAGACCACAAATAATGATTTGCAATAAAAGATGTATAGTAAGTGTAAAGTAAGTATCATTTTGTGTTTGTTCCAATCTGAGTACTGGATGTGGGAACTATATGCTTTCTTCTGCGATCTTGTACCAGTGATATTTTTCTCAGCTTCATCTTCACAATGAACACACTGTATTATGTGTATTAGTTGTATTTCATTTAGAAACGTACCAAACTTTGGATGTTTTTTATTTGTCCTCCACCATCAAATCAGCAAGCTACAAATGTACTGCAACATAACAGGAGGGTCGCAAGATCAATTTAGGGGGTTGGCAGATTTAAGAAATATAATCTACATTTTTCAAATAAGCTTTGGATGTTTTTTTTTTCTTTTTTGGAGGGAGGGGTCACCAGCCTATGTTATGCTGGGGGTTTGAGAATCATTAGGTCTGGCTCCTTTTGGGGTCTGCATGCCTGTGAAGGTTACAGAATGTCCTCTGCAGGATGCACACTTTGAAGCCGTTTATTTGTTCATGAAATGAGACACGTAGAATCCCCCACAGTGCTCCAGTCCCCAAAGCATTCTGATTCTTCCTGCTAATTCCTTCAGATAACTGCAAATGGAGTTATAAATGCCCGTTAAAAGTCTCATTTCAAAATCTACTTTAGTGGCTGGCTTTGTTGCAAAAAATAAAAAAAATTGGAAATTAAAAAAATAGCCAGCAAAAACGTCATTAATTTGTTGCATGTTACATGTGGAGCACATGTATTATTTGTCATGGCTGCATTATAGCTCTCATTTGTTATGGTGAATGCTTCTCACCAGGAACAAAGTTTTGGTGGAAGAGGTATGCAAAAGCATTTTTATATAAGTGAAATTGTGTTTTTTTGAGGCAGTAAAGAAGAATGCAGGAAAATTTAAAAAATGACTTTGCTTTACTTTCTGTTTATGTTTCATGTGATTCTTGTGTTTCTTAAGGAAAAATAAAATTGAGAGATTAAATCCCCCTCCCTATTTTCTTCTCTTTTTCCTCTAAAGTCATAAATTATCTATTATTTATTATTTTTATCACTTCAGTGTTGAGCCACAACCACATTGGCCGTATATTACAGGACAAATAATGACCGTATATTACAGGACAAATAATGACTATCTCTGACTTAGAAAACAAACTTTTTCCCAAGGGGGTTGTGCAGCATTTATTTCATTATTTGGAGAAACAGTGTCAACAAGCAGAGATGCTACAATGCAATAACTAAAAGGTGAAAACTGAGCACTGAGAATAGCTCGACAATTCCCAGCTTTCAGAGATTGTTGCTCAAACGCTTCATGATTAAACATATGATCAAAAAACAAAAACTGATTATCTGCTTTTATGGTTTCTCTTCTAATATTTTCTAGACCATTAACCTGCAACAGACTGCAGATGAAAATGAACTCATGTGACAGACAGACTCATTTTCAAGAGTAGTTGCTATGCAGTACATTACTTATAAACAGTGTAATAAAACAGTGTGCTTCACCATGTAATAATGTTTAACTTGATAAACAAATCTTCTAAGTATACAGTGTAAACGTCAGAGCGCCTTTAAGATTCTGTGTACAATCTATCTGAACACAATGTCTGTATGTTTCTACTGAACTGCAATAAAACATTCAAGCTAGTGGCTTCCCTCATTTCTTCAGGACTGATTGTGAAGTTCTCATCATTCTCAGGAGGACATTTGGTTATTTGCTGCTCCAAAGTTATGATGACAGACTAATTTACTGCAGAGGAATGCCCTTGCTTAATATTTTGAAAAGATTTTGTCTTTTTTTTTCTACCTCAAATGACATTTGAAAAACACTCAACGACTCGTGATGTGATTTTTTTCTTGGAAATGTGATCAGAGTGACATTCGATAACAATTACTGGAGTCACTGTGATTTTCTTAAACATTAGTTGCCAGCCTTGGGCTAATTTGTCATGATGGAAAGGATCTGTTCGATTTTCTTTTTTCACTCCTGAGTTTTTCAGCTGCTGATTGCATCTTCACACCCTTCACCGTCTTCTTTAACCCATTTAGGCCCATTGGCTTGTTTTCTGCATTTGTCTATAAGCTTGTTGTTTTTATTGACTTCTGTTTTCTTAAAATTGTTTTTGTTGCGCTTGCAGTTAACATTCTTCTGTTTATGTGGATATATAATGTGAATAAAAATACAATCATGAGGGAGGAATTACTGAGCAAATGCTGACACAACCTAGTTGCTATCAGTAGAGGTTAATTTAACTTCTTCTTGATGAGAGCCCCCTACCAGGAATCAGCATGACACACTTGCAGTAAAAAAGATTTTCACTCACACTAGGTTGCTCCAATGCTAATCCGATGCATACTGAAATGATGGGGAGACCCTAAAGAAACAACCAAGCATTTGCATCCAAACAAAACAGTTTAAATTATGAGAGTAACAAAAACTTGAGAACTTAATGGTGAAAAAATAGACTCAATGGCATTGTGTGTGTAATACATTGTTTGTGATCTGTTTGAGTTTGGGTTGTTGTATGTGTATGTGTAAGACATGGTTTGTAAACTGTGTAAGCCAGGGTTGTCCAAAGTCAGTCCTCAATGGCTGCCGCTTCAACACACCTCACTCAAATTAAATAGAGACAGGGGCTCATTGAGTTCTGCAGAATGATTAATTCATTTGAATCAAGTGTGTTGGAGCAGGGCTACCTTGAAAACCTGCAGGATTATTGCCCCCGGTGACCAGAGCAGGACACCCCCGGTGTAAATTATTTTGTGTGTTAGCACGTATCAAATGAAATTTCAGACTGCAGATAGAAAAAGATGTCTGTCTTATCTCTGTGTGATAAGAACTGTGTGAGCTAGCGGCCAAAGAAGATCAAAAAAGAATAAATTCACTAAATGAAATTTATTGATTTATAGAGCACTTTTCATACATATAGGCAACGCAAAGTGATTTAAATAAAAGCAAACAACAATAAACTATTCTGAAAACAGCCACCTAATGATAATGTCACTGACATACATTCATGTGCACACAATATGCATTCAGATCTGGCTTGACACTGCAGTGAGAAAACGATATTTTGGGAATCCATTCGCACCAGGGGCCACTATTTAGGGTATTTCTTCTGTAACATCACGCAATGTGGGTAAATCTCTAATTTCACTTCTAAAGGTAAATAAACAACTCAGAAGCACTGGATCTTATTGGTGAAATATGGGAATTACTTTTACAACTTCCGGAAGAATGCTTCTTTTTCTCATCATCTTGTCTAAAATTCACTTAAATCGAACTGTTCCTTACTCCAGGTATTGCATCTAAATGTAATGTCATTACCTTTAAGTGCTATTTTGCTAAAACCCATGGCAGAGAGAATGAATGAGTCTCACCTAGGTTCCAGGATCTTTTAAGAAAGGAAGGGAATCACAATCCCCTCTTGACATTTGGTGAATAATCCACTCTCCCCTGAGCAGGCCATCTTTCCCCCCCTGATAACAAAATGCCACGCATGTCAAATTGGTGAGAAAATGACTGTCCAGCAGAGCACAACAGGCTAACAGCCAACACCACCACAAGGTTTCTATCAGCAGCTCCATCAAAAGCCCTCTTCCTGCCTGATAAACATTCATGTGCCAACACTTTTGTTGCCTCAAAAGCTCATGGTGAGCGAAGAAAAAAAGACTAACTGAGGATCTCATGATGATAGACGAATCGAAGGCTCTGTGTAATGACGAAGTCATTGTCACAGCGTATGTCACAGAAAATAACAGCAGCCTGATGTGAAGACTGCGGCATTCTTCACTGCTACATCTTACAAAAGAGGCCCAGGCATGCATGTGAGCGGACATAACAATTTATTATGCGCTCACAGTCATTTTGCACACAATTTTCTGAGAATCAATCAGTGATTGATTGGTATATGATCTGAAATTTTCTAATTCAAAATCTGCGTTTTTAAATTGATGAGGCTAAATTAGCTCAGTGAGGCACAATATGCAAATGTTTATGCACAGGAGTGTTTAAGTCCATATCAAGAGCTTTCAGAGCCTTCCAGTTAATAGTGAATTTACACCATAAAGAAGAAAGAGGAAAGAAACAACAATTGTGTGGGGTAATTATAATTATAACCTGACAGGTTCATTTTCCCATCTTTAAGTATCTAAATTTACATACGCTTCTGCTAGAAGCGTATGTAGAACATATGCAAGTTAGCGTATGTAAGAAGCGTATGTAAGTTATAAGAACAGGTTGTTAAGGTATGGTTGTCCTCGGGGGGGATTAGTGTTGACATTCTACCACTTTGACACCTGGTGAGGCTGTCAGCTGTACCGCTACTAGGGCAAAACTGTACTCTCTCTGAAAACTTTCCAGCTAAACTTTTTTCAACAATGTATTTGAAGTATTGGATTGAGGTTTTTACCAAACAAAACCCCCTAAAAAGACTTTATGGCCAGCTCATTGATGGTGGAAATAAGTGTGCCTAATGTACATAATATGTAAGCTGGCTCCCATAGAATTAAGAGGTGAACATTTACATTGCCAAGTGCGTTAGTGTGAGAAAAATCTTTAATTAATTTTAGGTCTAACTGCACCATAAGAGTTGAACTGGTGTCCCGGTAGGAATTTAATAAAAACAACTAATGGACTGTTATTAAACTAATAAAAATCCACTCAAGGTATAGATGTTTATTTTTTATAGTTTTGACCAAAAACTGCCAGGATTTTGTTCTTTCTACATTGTCAAAAATAGTAAAGAGAACTTATTTTTGTTGGTTTATTTTTCAGTTGCATCATAGCTTTTTCAATCTCCTCTTAGTAAAGCCTATTTCTTCTTGCTTATTGTCCAAAATGGCTTGCACAATATAAACTGAGAATATGTTTGCACCTACAAGATTTATAATCTTGGTCTAAAAAGAAAGCCAAAACATGTAAGATTAACACCAAGGTGTCTGTAACAAGTTACTGGGTCAGTAAATTCATGTGGAACACAGTTTTTAAAAAAAGAATAGGTATCTCCTACTAAAACCATATTTCTTTGCGTGAACACCAGAGGAGAGCAGCCCAATTCATGTGAATTAGTAAAGTCATGTCTGATGAGGAACTTTGCAAAAAGAGACATGAAAAACATGAACCTAAGTTACAGATGCTTATATTTCGAATGACATGATAAAGTCATCATTTTGATAGTGCCCAATTGTTACTTATTCAAATCAAGGACCAGGAGAAACCCAAAAATTATTTCCATCCTAGTGGAAGACATGAAAGTGGCTGAGATTGACACATACCTGGTAGTTCAGCTGGAAAAAAGATTAAACTGGAAATACAACTCTAAGGCTGTCTTCAAGAAGGACAGAGAACATTCTACTTCTTGAGGAAGCTGAGACCTTTCAATGTCTGCACCAAGATGTTACGTATCTTCTAAAAGTCAGTGGTGGAAAGTGCAATCTGCTTTTCAGCCATCTGTAGGCACTAAAGCTTGAAAGTTTAAGGGGACTGAACACAATGGTGGCTCTTTGCGGGAAACAAATTTGGAGCTGCTGGAAGGAAATGTGCGGAAAAGAATGCGACATTCTGGACAAGTCTTCGTGCCTTCTGCCCTAAAATGTGAGGAAGCAACAAAGCAACAAAGTTAATTCAGTGAGAGGCTTCTTCAGGTCCACTGGAACAATAAACAGCACAGGGGGCCATTCCTGCCAACAGCAATAACCATGTTGAACTAAACTTTATCTGGCATGACTTGTCCTAATATTATGATTTGTAATTACAAAAAAAAGAACCTACACTAACATAAGAATTTCTGTTGAATATCCAAGACGATGCAATAAAGGGTATGCAACATTTACTAGCATGTAGAAAATGGCAAGACAACAGTATAATTAATAAAGAAAAGAAAACTAAACAAATCAAGATAAAACAAAACAAGATGAAAAGGAGTATTTAGTTATTGTGTAACCCCTGACTTAGGTTAAGTAAGTTAGGATAATACAATTTCTTCACATAGAAGAAAATGGGGTCATTTTCTACACTGGGTTACACCCTCCCCCGTTAATGATCATGCACGTCTCGTTGCATGTGTAACCAATACTGTTCATTTTTGGTTGCAAGAGACTGAGAAGGAGCACTCAAACCCTGAAACAGCGACTTAACAACAGTCACAAGAGGGTTTCCTAAATCAGGATACTCAAGTCTTTTAGGAGGTTGTCTGATTCTTTCTGATCGTCTCACAGTCTGAGTTGTGATGGGATCATTACTGTCCATCTCATCAGGTGAGTCAACTGGTTGGTTTCCTTCATCCTCGACTGAATCCTCAGGAGGTCCTTCTTGATTTTTCAGGCTTTCATTTTCCACCGGTTCATCATTTCCAGTATTGTCACTATCCAGTGTGTCTTCCACAACGTTGTCAGTTTCGTCATTTTCTTCATCATCACTCGCATTTTCCTCCACATCAGGTTCTGCATGGGCTTTAGCTCCCAATAAGTCACAATCAGGTGAGTTTGTCTTATCCAGTTGTTGAGGTTTTTCACTCTCAGTCACAGTAGTAAATCTGGCAATTTCTTCAGATGGGGATTCCATCTGAAGAAATTCCAAGAAAAAAATGGTAAGATCTTGTAAATCCATCATACACTTTACAGCAGTATTCAAATTATTTAATGTGACTTGTTTCAAATTTAAGGTGGAAACAGTCAAGGAGTCATATTAATCTTTGTAACCTGTTTTTTTTTAAAGGGATACCGTGTAACTTTTGGCCACTAGGGGTCCTTAACCTGTAATTTCCCCCAAAATTAAACGTTTAACCCCAATATCAGGCTAATTTGAGTATTAAGGGAAGATTTCTGGTATCAATACAGTGTTGACACATGTCAGTGCTCTGAGGGGCCTGCACTCTTCAGAAACCAGACATGGTAACTTTGCATGAGCGGATCCTTCTGTCATGGGATCATGTGACCTCGAGCCCTTTGCTCTACAGCTATAAAAGGCAGCAGGCTCTGGTTAGTGCTCCTTTCCTGAAGGTTTGCCAAATCAGAACAAATTAAGAAGGTGAACACGGTGTCTGAGGAGCCGAAAGCGAAAGAATGTTTAATTTTGCCACAGTGTCATGTGGCCTGGAAGTTACAGGTTTAGCCCCCTAGTGACCCGAAGTTGCAGAGTATCCCTTTAATTAGCTGACTGAGTCTTGATGAAGTTGCAAGCAGATGAAGATGTATTAATTCTATAAACAGGCTTACTTGTTAGAAACGTTCCATGTGACTAATTTTCCAACAGTATTCCAAATCTGCTTAGTGATATGTTTAAATGTCTAAATAATGAAGCACCAAAATGTATGCAAGTGAAAATGTGGATTTATTGGCTTTTAAAATCTTTAATCAAAGAAATTCATTTGTATCTACTATTTTACTAAACAAGCGGCGTGGTGAATATTAATTCTGCACTTCACAGCTTTTAGGTAATAATATAGCAGCTTGGTGGCCACATGTAGTTTTTCCGTAAGGGGTTATGTAATAGATGTGCTTAAACTGAGCATCAGTGATTATTTTCCTTTGACTTTGTGTCTGAGAATGCAAACTGAGGTGTGATTTCATACCGTGCAACATCCATTTGGTGTCTGAGGGGAGAGATCTTGTGTTGAAATCGCTGGCAAACACTGAATATTACAAAATGCAGGAGGAAATGTGAGTGATAAATTTCCCTGGTTATCATGGTGTGCTTTAAAATTTATATGTACCAATAACCTTATTAACACCATCGAAATTGTTATATTAAATGTAGAAGCTTCGGAAATTATTTAAATATGTGCCATGGTAATTAATATTGAAAATAAAGAGGCAACTAACTAAGCTGTGCCAAGAAAAAAACTTCATGCCAACATGAGCAGGCGTCTTTCAGTTGGCAGTTTGCAACAGTTCTCAGATATTAAAGTGTTTTCTAAGAAGGGATAAGAAAAATCTCTCTTCAGCAGTGGGTCCTCTGCCTCCTCCTACCTCCGGGCAATGGAGGTGCCGGATTGATGCCTGGCCTTTCTCCTGTGCTCTGGAAGGAAAATCCTGTTTAACGTCTCGACAATAACATTCCCTGGGGTTATTTATTCAGGAATGTTAATGTGCTTAGAATCTACTGGCCCCTGTGGCCTCTGACACGGGCTCCTCAGAGTTTTCCTATCAGGATTTCGATCAGGAGCAGCACAATCTCTTTGGTGCCGCTGCCATCTGTTTAAACAACAAAGATTGATGCAGCAGGAATCTATTGATGACCCTGCAGTCAGACAGCATAATTTATCTGTTTGTGTAAAAAAAACCTCCTTTAGTGGATACAGCAACTCTGTTTATGTTTTAATTCAATTTGACATTGCAATGTGCACGTAAGCCCTTCAGTATGAATTCACGGACTTCTTAGTACGCTTGTCACATGTTATAAATGATGTATTTCTGAGTCTTTTACTTCCAGGATCTGTGCTTTATGTCACAGCTTGAATAAACACAATACAATTAGAGGATGTAAGTGGACCTCTCCAAGCATATGAGGTCCACTGCTTTTCCACATTTATTTTATCTCCCTGTAGGTCCCTAAATGGAAACAGATGCACAGGGCAGCGTGATCACTTTACTAATGATTCATAAGCAGCAGAAGTTAAATGCTAGCTAGCCTTTAGCACACACATTTTAGATGAAAAGTTCACAAAAAATAAAATTTTTGTTCTGGCAACAGTGATTTTTGTGGAAGGGGGGATACCCTTGAAATTGCATTGGCCATCCCAGCTTATCGATTCATCAAGTTTGGAACCAAAAGTAACCAAAATAAATTTACATCTTATTGTTTTTTTTATCAAAATCTTATTTTTTACTGTGACTACTGTGTGAAATAAAGAGAATGAGAGTCGTGTGTAATCAAGCTTTCTGTTGCTCCATGGATAATTAAAAAAAATGGATGGATAGCAGTATCAGACGTGATTGAAGTCCTTCTTTCCTGTTTGTAAAACCATTCATTCACTGATTCCTTCATTTTCTGTACATATAATCCAATTCAGGGTCACAGGTGTGGTGGAGTCTATTCCAACAATTATCAGGCGAGAGGCAGGGTACATCCTGGACAGGTTGCCAGTCAATCACAGGGCCAAGAGAGACAGACAACCATTAACACACATACTCACTCCTAGGGAGGCATTAGAGTGATCAGTTAACCTAATAAACCTGTGCAACAACCCTTCTGTCTCATCTTGACCACCTCATCAAAAATTTCCTGAATATGCCCCTGATTGACACTACCAATGTGGCAATATCAGTGTCAGTTATATAAATATGAAACTCCCCCTCCTATAAACTGGAGGACACAAGCTAAAAATCCCTCCTCCCCTGACCTGCTGAAATGTTGAAATGCTGAAAGTAATTTTTTTCTGCCAAAAAAGCCCCATTGATTAGTGTAAGTTTTATTCAGAGGATCAATAATTAGCCTGAGCTAATACATAGTTTACACAGTTAAAAACATTTTACAATAGTGTATGAAAATATTCCAAATCATTAAATACTAATTTGTGTCCTGCAAAACTTTATTTCTTATTTTCTTTTTCACATTTTTATCAAAGTTACAACACAGATGTTAAAATTGCAGGCATTAGATGAAACAGTCACAGGCACTTTAAAAAGGAGAAAAAGTCCTTAGCTGGAGGCTGTAGAGGTTTATCTCCCTTCTGACCCCTCACCTTCCTGTTTACAATCATTTTAAGCCAGGTTTTTTCTGTTGCTGTTTGGTTGAGTTCCAGAATTGAAAACCACAGAAAGGGATAAAAATACATTATTCAGTGTTTAATGTGTTATTGCTTCGATTTGTCAATTACATCTATAAAACGCTTACAATTTTTTGGTAAGGGTTAAGAATTTCATACCACAAGTGTAAATGTCTTCAGCTTTTTCACACAAGCTTATCAGCTATAACATTAAAACCAGACAGGTTAAGTTAGTAACAGTGTTTATCTTGCTACATTGTCTTTTTGCCACTTAATGAACATTTTTGCACTATATAGGCTACTCCACTATACCGTTAGATGCTCTTCATCTACACCCTGACTCCTCAGGTTTTTTAGTGTCATGAGAAGGAACTGCTCAATTATCAGTGGGTGTTCATAATGTTCTGACTCATATTTGTCTGAAGGAAATCCTTCACCTTCGGCTTCAAAACATACCAGAGATTTTGCATTTGTGAGACGATGCTAAGATGTTGATTTGAAAACCAATTCAACTATGTCAGTTGAGTGAATATGCACATACCACCTGTCAGACAGTAATAATGAGGAGGATAATGATAATATAAATGTATTCATCTGTTTTTCAGAAAACAGTGTAATAAAAAGGGAAAGCATTAATCTATCTACCTACCTACCTACCTACCTACCTACCTACCTACCTACCTACCTACCTACCTACCTACCTACCTACCCGACCATCCACCCATCCATCCATCAATCCATCCATCCATCTCCCCAAGCCCTGAAATGGCATGCCAACGAGCCTGTCTTCACCTATCCAGCTCACACTGCTTCCAGCTTTGATTTCCCTCCCCACAGGGGGTGAGCCCTTTTATAGCTGGAAACCTGTGGCCTTTTAGGGCTGGGTGGGACCAAACCCCAGGTGCCATGGCCAATGGGTGCGCACCAGTCAGCTGGCCTGTTTCCAGGAAGGTGTTCTATTTTCCCTTTTCCAGGCAAGGTGTCTGATCAATATTGTTGTCAGCCCATTAAGGTCTTTGGGAGACGCTACCAGGAGTTAATGCACCTAGCAACACAGGATCATGGTGGTACTCAAACCTCTCCATCATCATCAAATTCATGAATGAATATCTGATATACAGTAGGAAAAGAAATAATTAAAGATAATCTGGAATAGTAAGATGACAGAAAAAAATAAATAAGACTTGTAAAAATATAAAACAAACAGAAAACAAGTGGGTTCTTAGCTTTGTTTATAAGAATCTCAGTAGAATTTACTCAGGTCATATCAAGCAAAAGCTCCATCCTGAAGATTGACGCATATAGGCTACTTGCTCCCCAACAGTGTTTTTCCTATGACATCCAGAGGACCATCTCCACTAGGCAAAGAGACAACATGGATACATATTCGCCTCACAAAGTCAGTAAATAACTTAGTCATTCTCACTCACTCCTCTGTCATTTGATATCTTATGAGTTAATATCAGCACGTTAAAGTCTGTCAAAACCTGAAACCATACGCTAATAAAGTGACACAGGCCCAGTGGTAATGGGATCATATTTAGAGGAACTAATCATAACATGAGCTGCTGCATTTTAAACCATCAACAAACCTCTGAAACACAGGCAGTCCTGATTGTAAAGGTGTTAGAATAGCGCAGCCTGAATGCCACAGAAGCCTGTAAGAGAGCCTCAACATCCCTCAGTTTGCCTTTATTGCTGAAATTCAGAGACGAATATCAGCCAGGTAGTTGTGAGCCTGGAGTTAGATGCACAATGAATGAATAAAGCATAGCTAGCATAATGGTAGCCAAATGCTAATAAAGGCCACAAGCTGCTAGCTTGTTTGCTAACGGTAGGGCTAGTGTTACATACTAAAAACACAGCATTGCAGATTTCTGTCATACATCACAAGTACCTTTTTAGTAAGCAGAAAGCAGCTGTGGGCCCCGTTTTAATCCCAAAACAGATTGGAGCTCCCTCCATTTATCCAAAGCTGTTCTCATGTTAATTACTCCCACAGGGGTCAGACTCCAGTTTGCCTCTTTTCATCACAATAAACAAAATTTTTCTTTTTTGTATGTTTTACCGGAGTGTGTGTTGGTGTGTGAAAGGCACTTGAAGCCGCCAATCTATTGTTTTACTTCTCTAGTGGTCAGTGTTGTCTCCATGATGCTCTAATGTCGGCGGAGAAAGCAATACGATACTGGCAGTGGCAGGTTAATGAGCACGCACAGCACATCAACGCACATGCAGCCCTGAGGATTCCAGCCCGAATCCCTTTCACTGAGCAGCAGAAATGGGACTATGGATGCAGCTGAGATGGATAGAGATCGGCCCATCCTGCACATCAGGGAATTGTAAGAGGATGTTGGGGAAAGAAAATAATAATATTTAGCATTTCAACTTGCGCAATGCACCTTTAAGCATGATTAATTAAGGCAACAAGTTTATTTAAAAAGCCATAAATTCCAAAAGCAGAAACAGAATATTCTTGCAAGTTAAAGGCTGATGTGAACAGATTAGTTTTAAGCTGTTTTGTTATTTTTTTCACAGTTAGAGAGCAGCTTCTCTGATGTCTCCAGAGAGTGAGTTTTATAACTCTGGGACATTATCACGGATGCTGCATCTCCAGTTTCCTTCCAGCTGTTATATGAAATCTTGGGTAAACCAACAGTAGATGCTGTGAATAGTTTTGATGTAAGTAGTCAACATAAACACATGGATGGAAAAAATGGTAAAAACTTACCATGAAAAAAGCAGGAATCTTTTATTTCCACTCCATATTGCAGAGCTTCATCTAACATGAGGTCTCCAGGAATGGCAGGTGTTGGGAATGTGGCCAAGGCTAAGATGCGTGAGCACAACACCACCAGATTAAATCAATAAGTAACAATTAAGCCAGAAATAGCTAAAGAGGGGTCTGTTAAAAGTTTTATGGTCAGATTAAATGAAGGTACTCTGTTTGGCCAATATGGAAAACAGATGGGAACGTATCCTTTGCATTCTTCGTGTTAACGACACCTGTTTTCCACTCTTCTACGATCTTCTATATATTATTCAACATGTGTCGTTTTCCACACCTGAGAGCTAATTTTTCCTGGGAAACTTGCACGGACAAATGAATGATTTCTGGCCTAATTGTGCCGTAAAAGTCCCGGGGTCTCCACCCTGCGTGATTGACTGTTTGCATGCGAGTGCTTCCACAGGTCATGTGAACTTAAAGGATTTCCTGGCCCTGTGGCCTTGTTTATAATGCTGCTTTTCTGAACCTCAACTTGAGCACACACATTCACAGACACACAAATGTCATATTTACTCTCAGAGGGATCAGGCTAAACCATGAGGATAAAAAATATCTTGTCCTTTTCATTGAGTCATGTGTATTTTTATCAGAGGTCCAAATATATGGAAGGTTTAAGGTCTGTCGTCACGTTTCAGGTGGCTTGACAAAAAAAAAAGAAAAAAAATGGGCTAACTACATTCTCTTTATGATCCATAATAAATCCCATTTAATTGCACCGACAGATGCAGTAAAATCTTATCTGCTCATAATGGTGGCCTTTCAGTGACGTGCACATTTTGACTATTTAATAAATGTTTATGTAAGTTTATGATTTCCCTAAAACTGGAAGCCAGAGGCCCTGTCCCATAAAAATCATAAGTCTGTCTCAGTGTGCAGCATTTTTATCATTACCCTCTTCCTCATGTAACGCCGACCTCAGGGTCAGCCGCACATTGCCTGAATGGGAATAATATTTTACAATCCCACTCCACCATGCCACACAACCTGGTTTCTATCCATTCTAGCTGCCAACTTGGGCTTTTTCACCCCAAAGAAATGACAAGAATGCCCTGTCGATTATGACAAATTATGAAATCAGAGAGTATTAACAGCAGTTGACCATGTTTGTCAAAACTTGGACACTTAATAGACACATAATTACTGAAACTTAGCGATAAAATTACAAAAACACATTTACTTCAGCTTCTTCGATTCACTAGATGACCTCAGCGTGTTGACTTAAGCTCTGTTTTCAGGATTGCTCAGGCTATGACAACCTCGTTGGTGAAACTTGATCTAAATTCTTAGAAAAACAGACCTAATGAATGTAATCCCAGAGGAGCAAGAGTCAGAGGTGCTTGCTCGGGCATAGAAGTCATCCAGCGCTGGAGTGATTCCAAATGTCAGGTGTCTGGTTCCATCTGCAGGCCTTTTGGGGAAAGACATGCAGTCCTGGCTGAGATGAAATCACAGCAAAGTGGAGAAAATTCATCTTTAGGTGTGTTTTTAGTGGTGTTAGTAAGATGACACAGAAATCACAAATCTCACTAAAACATGTAATAAGAGGCACTAGATTAGATCAAGTGATTTCCACGAGAAGGACAATATAATCAATCCAAAGCATTTGAGATGCTTTATTACCTGTGTAGAAGCTGAAAAAGCGATCAGTTTAACTGGAAATGCAAACAGAAGATGTCTAAGAAAGGGCAGAGCTACTTCTTCAAAATCTGCACCAAAGTGTTTTATATCTTCTTCAAGGCTGTTGTGAAAAGTCTAATTAGCTCTTCAACCATCTTTTTGTTCAGCAGCATCAGAGTTAGACTTAACCATTTAAAGCACAACTTAGGAAAAGCTGGGGAACAAAGTCCAATATTTAAACCATGAAGTACTTATTTAGCCCTTTAAAAAATGTAGAAAAATTATCAATATATACCATTCATTACCATGTGACAGGTCAAAATGAATGAAGTGCAGTTTTCTGCTTCCTGGCATCCATTATATTGCAAAAGACAAGTTTCATATTCTGCAGAATTTTGAGCAAAGTTTTTTTTTCGTAAAGTGGTACAGAATATGTCAGAAACATATATCAAATATGAAGCCTTTGGTTTTCTCGTAGTTAAAGAAGCCGGTTCTGGGGATAACTCCTGGAGCTGATTGTGAACAAGTTGCTGAACATCATGGACTTTCTTTACATCGTCTACACAACACAGGGAGGAAACACTGTGTATACATATATATGTGTGGATGGGTTTCTGTGGACAGAACGACCTCAACCTATTGTTAGTTGTTAGTGGAGATGAAGAAACCTCAGACTTAACAACCCTGTTGTTATATAAAGGTAATGCAGTGTTGAACAGCAACAACATTCTTCTTTGCATAATTAGTCTCCAGAGTACTCTTAATCACAGATACAGCCTTCTTTATGAGTTTGTTAAGTTTTTTTAGGCTTGAGAAGAGAGCTCAGGCAGAACCAGGACTCACTGGAAGGATTATATAGGAGGAGCTGGAGAGTTTTGCTGGGGAGACTGGGCCCTGGGTCTCCCTCCTGAATCTATTGGATTCATGCCTGACAAGGGATGGTTGGATGGTTTGGAATACATTAATTATAAAATATTTTCTGACTTTCCTCCTATACTAAGTGTAATTCAGTTCCCACCGCTCCTATGTGAATGGTATGAACCTGACAACTAGTCAAAGCAACTGCCTGCTACCATCATCAGTATTGTCCTGACAGCTCCAGAGCAGCTGCATTAAAATCACTCCAGAGTTTCTATTCCTCTGAGATTTAATAGCAAAAGAACTGACATGTAGGAGTCTTTAGACTCAGGAGGATAAAGCTTTCAGGTAAAATGTACAAATAATGTCCAGTACTACTATGAAACCCATCTTGCTCATAGTTATTTAATTTGTCCCATTTCCAGAGTTGCATAAGACAATCTTGCTCCTGCTTTTGTTTCCCAGTTCACCAGGCATAAACTCATTCCCTTGTGTATGTGTATTCTGCCAATAAACCGCCTAATCATGATATAATTACATAGTTGCTGTAATTGCATCACGCGGCCTATTGAATTAGATCTCCTCTCGCAGTGTTTGTCTCCCTCTGCAGTTCTCTATGAAGTATCATAAACTTTAATTCAATGATGCCTTCTACAAATTACTTCCCTTTTTATTAGTCCACAGCTGTTTCATTGAAGTATTTCATTCTTCTTAAATGAGGCGCTTCTTGCACAAGAGTGGGGTCTTATCCTCTGTTATGAAGAAGCTGGAAGCTCCACTGCACGTTGCTCTGATTCTGACAGAGACAAATGTCGGCCAAGATGACACGCAAACAAAAATAAATCATCTATTTTCGTGTGGCAGATGTCAGCGTCCTCATGGCTTGCTTGGCACGGCTCTGTGTCTGAAAGTGGGCCATTATCAACTGTACAAACCTGCTTCTTTCCACTCTCTGTGGAAAGCATAATGCATGTACTGTATGATTAACGACAAACAAAAATATTTCCAAAGTATCTGCACAGCGTAAAGGCATGATTAACTCATATTTTGATCATGGTGGGACTTTTTTCATAGGCAAACTGAGACGATAATTTCATTTACATTAGCAGTGATGGAATCAGTCATTATGTCTCAGTTTCTCCATAATCTACTGGTTTGTAATCTTTAAGAAACAATTTCAGAGGCTGAATGGTTTTGATCTGCATTTTTGGACAAGAATTGCTTCACAGGAAGCCTGCCTTATGGCAATTTCCTTGTGGGCCACATGTGGCGGTCACATGGCTGAGTTTTGTCTGCCACACTCACATTTAGTCAACAAGTGAAGGTCAGATCTTTTCCAAACAAAAATGCACATTTGGGATGAAGCTTTTTTTGCCTTCTGGGATGTAGTGGCCTACCTGGGTGAGCTAAAGTTTAATTCTTAAACGAGCTGAACTGATTCTGCACACAGAAATAATTACTTAAAGTATGAATGAAAAAGTGAGGACAATGTGTGTGGTGGACAACTACAGCAGCTGGAAAGCCCGTTGTAGAGAGAAATGGAGATGAGATCCTGCAATCAGTGGCAATTACAACTCCATGTGATGACAGCACTCACCCCTGCAGAGCAGGTTTTAATCAGAGACTACCTCCAGAGTTCAGGAGGGAAGAGGATAGAATATCCTCAACCACATTGTCATTCTGGTCCCCTAACATCCAGGTCCAGTTTATACCACCTCTCTGTTTTAGGGGCTGGAAAACATCCATCCAACATGGTGCTACCATCAGCATGAAACCCCTATGAGATTATATTAGACTGGTTATAAACAAGAGTAGAATTTGGATCCAGCTTCATCCTGTCGGAAAAGAGAGTGTTTTGTGACATCAGCTTTTTATGGATGGAGCCTACCTGAGTGTTGTTGCTGACCATGTCCATCCCTTCATGTGTAGGATCTTCTGATGGCTACTTCCAGCAGGATGATGCTCCATGACACAAAGCTGACAACCAGACAGTGGAACAAGCTTCCCAACCATCAAACTGACCCCCACTCTGGAAACTTTTAAACTTTTAAATGTCTTAAAACACATTTTGTGTTGCTCCTTGGCTTTTAACACAACATGAAAATCACGTGCCTCTGTGGCTCTATAAGGGTGTTTTAGCCTTTTAATTTTTTGTTATCTTTTAGTCTTTTGAAGGGATTTTAGTCCTTTGATTTTATTTTAATGTTTTATAATCTTAATGTTTTATGAGATTTTATTTTAACTAGTTTTAGTAATTTAGTAACTTATTTCAGTGTATTTCATTGTTTTGATTTATTTTATGGTATCTTAACATTTGAATAGCTTTTTAGCCTTTTAGACTTGGTTAGTTCTTCAAACCTTGTTGTTCTTAGAAGTGCAGAGGTCTTGGTTGTAAGTGCGATGTTGTCCAAGTAGCTAATGGCAATTACATTTCACAATGTACACTACAATGGTAACCCTGTGTTTTTAATGTGTACTATATACAGTAAGTAAGGTGAATTGGATTGGAAAGCTCAGATCGTCGCCAACATGACTATGATTTTACTGGACTCCAATGCCCTCCACAGCCACCACATCTCAGTCCAATATTCCGCCCTTGGGATGAGTGGTCAGCATTTACCCACTAATGTTAGAGTTGTTATTATATAATAATATGATCATACAACACTGGTTCTATGTACACTTATTTATTAAACGTTCTTTGAATGAAGAAATACCATTTAGTCATAGAACTGGAACACTGAACATTACACAATCTGTTGATCTCTGGATAAACATCCATTACAAACAAAGTTTTCATTAGACACTAATCGAATAATCTGATAAATATAACTAGTGATTACGTCATTTTATGCCATTTTTAAATGTCGTGCGCACTAACTTACATCACCAGCAGCCTGGTGCGCACAGGTGCTTCCTCCCCATGTGACTGCCAGTGTGCAACTCCCACCATTGTTTAAGAACTTCACACAGAGCATTTCCACTTTTCCAGCACCGTGTTTTAGGACACATACCAGCAATACACGAGCTGTATGAATGGTGACCACAGTCAGCAAATACACACGATTTGTTCGTCCACACTTCCAGCGTTTTCACGGCTTGTTCTGCGATGTAGTGACAAATGTGTCTCTTGTTATTTTTTTTAACCGTAGATCGTTCAGGAATATAACGCGTGGATTCTGCTGCAAGTAGTTAAAGTGTGTTTGTGGAGGGGGGATATGTGGATATGCGGTTTTGTTTTTCCCTCGTCGGGGGGTCTGATTTCTCTCAGTGGTCGTTGGTAGGTTTAGGAGAATTTACGCACGAGCTCGTCCTTATCCACGGCCACAGAGCAGCACAGTGGTTTCGCGCGCGCGGTTGGGATGGCGGAGGAAATCCTGAACAATTCCTTCGCAGATTTCAACGAGCTGGAAAGTAAGATTGGAAGGAAAACACCGGAAAGTCTTCTGATCTGGATGCGAGATGCAGCCGAGTGCAAGGAGGACGGCTGGCGATCTGACGTGCTGGACAGGGAAAACCATAACTCAGCCTTCTGTGATAGCTTATCTGACAAACTCAGCAACTTAAAACAAGAGATGGTAAGGGTTTTGCTGTGTTTGCATTCGCAATTTTCTCGCTTTGTGTATTTCGCACCTATAAATGCTTCTTAAAGGGCCTGCTGTCTTTCTCATACGTGCGCCTTTTCATGCTTCGCCAAAGTCCCGACTTGCTTGACTTGTTATAGCAACAACTTTGTTTGCATGGGTTACCTGCAAAAAGGGAGAAATTTCACCTGCATGTTTGTTTTTCCAATGACAGATGCTGTCACCTGTCTCCTCGACACACCCCTCATCTGTCTCCCCTTCACCCTCATTCATTTTGCAGTTTGCGCACCGCGTTCTCGCTGGATTCCTTTATTGATCCTTCCCAAGTGTTTCTTAACTCTGTTGATCTTGTCTGCCTCGTAGAGTGAAATGAACAAACAACAAAAGGGCCTCACTCGTAAGCAAACTGTAAACGTTTTGGAAATTCATAGTAGTTATATTTATGTTCTTCCACCCAGAGGTGGCTCCGCGCTGCTGATGTGAGGATTCTGCGGCAGCTGGTGGCTGTGCATGAAGGCATCGAGACCATGCGTTGGCTAATGGAGGACAGGGCCACTGTCACCAGTCGTGGTAGCAGCCTAACAGGAAGCCTAAGCAGCCTGGTGACTGTGGAGGAGCACGGGCCCTCCATGTCTCCCTGCAGGTATGTGAGCCTGCCAGGTGTGCGAGCCAATCTAATGATAGAAGCAGTCAACATCATTTACTTCAATCCTTTATGATATTAGGTGAATGGATGTTAGTCTTCTCTATAATAGGATTATAACTTTAACCTAAAAGAGAAAGGCTTAAATCATACCAGGTTTGTAGATTGAAACTACTGTAGGCACCTGTATCACTTATAAAGTCCCACCTCAGAAGGTACTGTCTTGTTTTCTGAAAACTTCTTACCAAAAACAAATCCTTTTAGAGACTTTGGAAAACTTTCTCCTTATTTAGTAAATGAGGATATAGGAATATATATGCAAATCTGGTTCAGGGTGAAGTCCCTCAAATGGGCCAAGTCCCTGTGGCCTGACTGCTCAACTGACCTGAGTCACAGTGGCTGTGAGGAGCCAGGGAATTAGAAGCTAGACCATGGATACTCACTTTGGTCCCACAAGAGCCGCAGTCCTGCAGGTATTCAGTGTACTTCCGCTCAAACGCACACGATTCAAATTAAATAGGTCCAACTGACAATGAAGTTCTGCACAGTATTTGCGAATCTCAATTCCTTTATTCACTATTGCCCTTGAGAAAGGCCCATAACCCCTCCAACTGCTCCCCAGGTACCAAAAAATGGCAGCCTCCTGCTCTCTAGTGCATCTAAAGATGGCTCAAATGTAGAGCTAAATTCCCCAATCAAGTTTAATAAAGAAAAAGTTTTATTAAATTATCTTAAGAGTATTATCATTATATAAAAAATATTGTTATTAAATTCTTATTATTGTTAATGTTTGAAGACAGAAATTTATGTAATTTGCAGCTGCAATGAAAATACACTGAAAATATGTTAGGGTAATATCCTCAGCTTGACGTTCAAGCTTGTTAAATCCTTGCAAATGTTCACACAATGAAAAAGATTAGATCTGGAGGGTCACATGTTCCTAGCAGTCAGTCAAGTTACACAGTTTTAGTAAATTTGCATTTGGAGAAATTGAACCAAAACTGAACAGTAAATAAAAAAGATTATTTCCAAGTTTGTCTTCATATGTGATTGAACAATTTCAACTATTGTTTCCACAGTGAAAGCCCGAGTACCGCCTTCCATCAGGATTTGAATGAGACCACCAGTGAGAAACCAGCAGATCAAAGACCACCTTGCACTGACTGTGATTCAAGCCGCTTTGAAACCCTGACCTCAGATTCAAGCAAAGCAAGACCTCCAAATCCTTCCACATCCAAGTTTATAGCAGGTCATTCTCCACACGAAAGTCATGGTCAGGAGCAAGTTTCTCCTTCCAGCAGTTTGCTTAGTGCCAATGACCTAAGGCCAGAAAAACAGGACTCGAATGCAGCTTGCCTGCAAAACATCAAAAGTGGTGCTCAGACCATCAGGAGAGCTCTGCAAAGATCCAGCAAACGGAGACCAATTAAAATGGATTCTGGTCATTTGGCTCCTGGTAGAGAGTCAGCAGAGAAAAGCACAGCGCAGCCAACTCAGGAGAGCTTACCGGCATCTCAGAGCAATACAGCAGACAAGAAAGAGACTTCACCCGCTGAGGAGAAAGTGTTGCTGGGCTATGATGCTCAGTGGCGCTGGGTGGAGTCACAGGATGATGTGACATTTTTATGATCTTCTGCAACAACAACTTAGATTTATCTTCTTTGAATTAAAGCCTCTCACATTAACAGCAGAAATGAACTTTGAGCACTTTCCTGTGGTAGGATGAGACTGATGATAAGTGATTTATGTGACATGTCTGTTAGATTTTGTTGATGTGTTTGACAGTTTTGTATGTGCATTTTAGGAGTTGCAAAAGGAAACTCCTAAATGAAAATACCTTTTTTTTACTAATGGAAAAAAAGATGCAAACTAGAAAATATGAAGAGTAAATGATGTAGGGATGGGCATTTTATTGAACTATCTTAATCGATTATCAGGAGAAATTGCAATGGATTATTGATTAATCATTAATATTTCTATATTAAAATTCAATATTTATAGCCAATATTTAAATCATTATTTAGATTTTTATTACAAGATGAATGACTCTGTGGCTGTTAAATGGGATTCATTCAATGGTTGCCCTGAAAAATATGTGTTTACAACTTCAGCACCAGTCTTAAGTCGCATTTAATTAGTCAATTAAAAGATGATGTAATCGATTATAATTTCAACTATTGATTAATCAATCGTTGATCAATTATGCCCATTCCCAATATGATGCCTGTTTTAATTGACTAATTTTGAGCATCAGTTTTGGGTTTTTGTTTGTGTTTTTTTTCTGTGTCTTCTTACGTAATTTAATTTAGTTTCTACTTTTATTTAGACAAAATGCCATTGATTAACTTATATGCTTCTTTTTTCTGATGACCATCTTGACATCTATTATTACAATAGATATAATGGAACCAAAAAAAATCAGAAAAGGCTTGAAAAATTGGCAATTTTTTCAGATTTCGTTGATATGAAATATTAGGACAAATGTGTATTTGATAATAAACATAAAAATAAAAATCTTGACTGATGCTTTTGCCTGTCACTTAACAGAAATTTCTTAATGTGGAGAATTAACATGCTTTTCTATCAATGAAACAGATATTATGTCCATTGAAACCATATGCTGGATGTATATTATGCTGTTATTCTCCCATAAACCAGCCAAAAACGTTTGCCCTAATAAATATAAAATAAATAAATAAATAAATAAATTTAAATATTCTTGTTGCACTTACATACTTTGTCTGTCTAATAAAATTAAAGCTGTTAGCAGTGTCCTCCCAAAAACGGTTCAAATTAAAGCCAAGCTATCATTTTCAAGCAAGTTGTCTGTGATGGATTTATTTCATACAGTCCTCAAAGGCAGCACCCAGAGACTCTGGTTACGTCATGCACATATACGGAAACCAGGAAGTATTTGGCTCGCAAGATGAATGATGTGTTTTTATAGGAAGGTTTTGTGTTACAGCGCTGGTAGACACTGGAAGATGTGATGATTTGGACGTTAGCAGAGGAACCATGGACGTGAGGTTACTACACGGTGTCCTTTTCGTCGTCCTGACGACTTGGACATTAGGAGACGGTAAGTGGCTCTGAAAGGTCGGATATTAGCATGTTTGCTAACAGTAACGGTTTGTAGTTTACTTTGGCAACAGAGAAAGGGGCGCAGTATGTTTTAATTTAGTAAAAGCAAACAAACAAACAACAAAGGCTCTCAAGTTTGCTCTTTAACTTATGGAGTGTTTCCCTCCTTCTCTCTTAGCTACATGTTGACTCTGAAGGTGACAACAGTGGAGCAAGTATGTCAACATAGCCAAAATGGTTAAATAATTAACAACGTTGACAGTTTCTTCAATAATGTTGTACTATAACGTGTTTTTTAAGCTGATTTACTAAATAAAATTGTTTATCTCAATTAACTATGCAGCGAATCTTCAGCAGCATCAAATCTAAAATAATAAATTAAGTTAATATATTTAAAAATTTCCCATCATCACATTTTGCGAATGAAAGTAGCTTCAGGCAACCAAAATGAGTACCAAAATATCGTTTAAATGCTAATTAGGTCACAGTTGTGTCACTCCAGTGTTGCATAATTTTTTAAATGAAAAGTATATTCACGTTTTGAGAAAAAAAAGTTCTTATTTTCCATAGAAGGTACAATGTCCGTGGTCTTTTAAGCTGCCAGCTCAAAGATGCAAAATATTCCTCCAATTTTTTCCATCTCTGACATTACAAGCACAGCAGCATTGTGTAATAAAGGACAGGCTGTGGGAACAGGGCTTTCTGAATAATCTAAGGTGCCCAACTGGAATCACATTGAAAACACATTTTTAGCTCCTCATGCATCCATTTAGCTCTTTGTGAGAAAAGCCACACTGGTGTTTATTGAGACTTGTGCACAAGGAGAACCGTCACCCAGATCCACAAGGTATCAGAATGAGTTCAGACTTTTATAACCTTACAGGAGATGTGGGTTTTGTTACAGAGGTATTTTGCTTACTTAGAGGTACAGTCAAATGGTGCAGACACGAGGGAAATGAATTGAATGGCTTCCAGGATGTCAGTGTTACATCTGCTCGGGTTGTGGGGAACAAAAAAGGCTTCAGGTATGAAGTGAGAAGTAACAGAACAAAGGTCCTCTGTATACAGATACGATCCAGCTTATGCATTTGCAAGATGCAATTTGGGTGTGTTGATTAGCTCAGAGATGTGAAGACGGAGTTGCAGGAAGGGTGACTTAATTTGATTAACTCGGATACAAGCACTTCTTTAAACTCTACATAAGGAATGAAATAAAACAGTAAGACATAAAATAAAACAGTCAAATTTCCACCTTAACCCCCTCTGAGTCAGAAACTTGGGTCTTTAGTGGCCATATTGATATCAACAGGTTTCCCCAAAACACACTGTTCTAACCCATAAAACTGTCATCATCACCCAGCTGATTTCATGGCATTACTTTGCTTTCCGTTTGCACAGTCAGATGCAGGCTGAGAGTCTCTTTTTTCTGAATTGCCGAAGAGGAAACAGTAGCAGCTAAACAGCATCTTTCATATCTTGATGAAGAGCAGCCACTTTGTGAAAAGGCCTCAAGTTGTCTTGTTTGCCCGTGTTTTAAAGGCATGGATATTTCCACTCAAGCACCTAAAACCATCACATCTTTGCTTCGCTGTTTCGGAGCAATTATTTATGAAGCATTTCTATAGAGCTCAAAAGTAAGAATTGTGAGCTCCCAGTCAGTTGGTAAGCCTCCCAAAACATGGTCTGCAGACTTCAGAAGGTGGAGGAACCTTATTGTTTCTCAGGTTTATATCATTAAATCACTCTCAGACACAGCGCCACCCTGCCTATGTCAGTGAACACATGGTCACAGTGTTTGGATTCACAGAATATCTGTCTGAAATCGCTGGTCAGAGCTTGTCTGGTCAGTGAGTAAATCTGCCTGCAGCTGGAGCATGATCAGCTTGGGTGTTTGGTCATTCCCAGATTAGATTTCCATTGCAGACAAGATGCAGCATTACTGCTTTAGTCCTGGCCAAATTCACACCAATCATGCTTGACCCCAACTGTTTGTTGGTGGATCTGATCAATGCACCTCCATCATGTTCTTCTTTTTTACTACCAATAGTATCGTTTTAGGAGAACCTTTGTGAGTCTGAGTGGAGTTAAAGCTTCTCTACCTCCTGAGTAATGCTACATTTTAGTTGGTCCATGTTTTTTTTCAAACTATCTTGATCTTGATTATCTCAAACACAACGATAAATAAATGATGTGATCTCAGTTAAGTCATGGAATAATCCCCAAGCATTTTGCTTTATTAAAATGTTGTTTTTTTTTATCTCTTTCCCCATTTACAGATGGGCAGGAGACTTTTGTGTCAGAGCTTTCTTCCAAACCTGCTCAGAAGCTGTCAAAGTACAGCTGGTACGGCAATGTCAGGCTGCAGAGGTTCCACATACCGGAGGAGACCGCCGTCGCCCGCTGGCTGTTCTCAGTGACAAAGGGCCACAGCTTCCACTGCGGACAGCACAACGTCACCATGTAAGACGTGAAAAACAACCAACCCCCCCATCATGAAAATATGAATATGGGATTTCAAGCCATACCTCGTTTTTTTCTCTTTTCTCCAGCCATATACGATGGGGTGCCCCTCCGGTCATAAACCCGACGGGGTTGGTGTTTCCCAATGCTACGCTGTGGAGTCCCTGTTTGTCTCTGACTCTGCCGGTGACCTCTCAGAACTCTGCAACGATAAACCTCACAGACCCAGCTGCGGGTGATTGGTACGTTGCGGCTCACTTGCCTGAGGACGACGGCCGTATAGAGCAAAAGGTTTGTATGGAGACGTTCAGCGCACTGATCCTGGTTTTTCAGTTGCCCTGTTCTTCTTGACTGTTTTCAACACACCAGTTGTATGTGTTGTGTGTGTGTCCACTTGCAAGAAAGCTGATGTTTGTTGCCGTTTGTGTGATATGAAGCATCTTAACTGCAATCAAAGCAAAAATAACAAGATGTTTGGTACCTTGCATCGACAGACAAAAATAATCTGTTGTCTTTTTCATAGTGTGAATGTTGACACTCTCTGAGAGCACATTTTCCCACCTTGATTTTTGGAGAATTTTTGTATTTTCTTTGTAAATTGTGGCCAGGCTTGAATGTTTATCTTGGTCAGTTCCAGCTTGTAGCTCAGACATAAAGTATGGAGAATACAGGAGATTTATGTCACATGTTTGACACAACCAAACCTTTCCATAAATTTCTCCTGTCCCACCAGTGTTGCTGTAGGTCGCTTGGTAGCTTCTCTGACCTTTTATGAAATCACTTTTAGGGTAGACTTCCAGCTCTTTGTAATGTCACTGTTGTCCAATATTTTTATCTTATTTTAACCTTTCTGTCACTGATACCAATAATACCAACGATTAAGTGTCAGGTTAATCCGTCTCTTTGATTTATGCCTGATCACTTTAAAAATATTAGTTATGCTTTTACAACCAGCTTATTGTACTTTTTTCACCTGTAATAATCTACATGCATCTGTGTGAGGGGGGAAAAGAAGTGTAAATTTCAGAAGACATCAGATCCCGCTTTTTGTCTGTATGGTTGTAGAAAGTTCTCAGTTTGCTGTGGGTCTGATATGGATGGGTGTTTGCTGGAATGTGAAGGGATGAAAGAATGAAGTAACTTGATCCTGAAAGGTGTTCGACAAGTTTGCGTTGTGCCGGTAAAGTGGATTCTGTTTTTACAGCAGCCTGCAGAACAGGAGCAGGTGGATTGTTTAGTAACCGAAGCAGCTAAACCACATTCTTCACACCTGTTTATCCTGCAGCTTCGCGGCCAGGAGTGTTTATCTTACATGTCTGTCCTTTTCTGATTTTATATTGTTTATCTTTGAGAAGTTGGCTTCAGCACACTTTTAGAGAAAGATTTTTGTCTGTGTCATGGTGTGGGTTTTTTATTTTGATTTGTTTACTTTTTAGGGTTTTCCATCCTGCTCCTACTTCTTCCAGCCTCAGCTGTCTATCAGGAGAGCGGTGGACACACCTGTGTTGCAGCAGGGAACATTCCTCCAACAGACCGCAGCCCCTGATAGACCTACACGCCTTAAGTACGAGCTGTTTGTGTGTGCACATGTTTATTAAAGGAGCACTGTTTTATTTCTCATGTCTCACTAATGGGACCATATTATTACAGCGCGTGAGTGTGTCAGACAAAGTAGGAAATGATTGTGTCTTTCCAATCCTTGGGCCACTTCATGTATAAAAGTTGACCTCCCCAGTTGGTCTGATCTCTTTTACCTAGTTTTTAATATGCAGGAAGCATGTTGACTGGAGTTGTTTGTGTCTCAGGTTGTACGTTCCAGAGTTTGCCTCCTCTCTCGTCATCTCCGTGGCTGACTGCTCATCGGGGAAGGCAGCAGTGGAGAGCGATGGAGACTGCTCACTGCTCCTCAGGATCGGCTCTGCATCTCTGCAGCAGGGCCCGGTAACAGCGAACTGCTCAGGGATCGGCTGCTCTGCCGCTCTTGCTAACCCACCTTGGGACACCTGGTTACACGTTGTGGTGGAGAGCAGCCAAATCAACCGCACTGTGACCTTTAGCATCTCCTCAAACTGCACAGGTGAACAAACAAGCTTATGTACCTGTAGTCACAGTTTTCTATATTATACAATAGTTTTTATTAGGGGTGGGAAAATAGATTTTTTTTTTTGTTGAAAAAAATCTATCTTTTCTCAAATCATTGCAAACATTTTTAAAAATATTTTTTTTAATTTCATGTTTACAATCATTTTTATTTATCTTTTTTACTTTTCTTTTCGGGCATTGTAGAAGCAGAATGATGGTCTGCCTGCTGGGTTGTTTTTTCCTTATTGAAAATTAAGAAAAAAAAACTAGCAAAAATCTTTTATTAAAAAAAATGTTTTTCTCCACAAAATCTACAATATAGTTTTTCCTTTTGTTTTTTTGCACGTTTGCCTTAGTGGGATGCAAGCCAAAAAGCGTGGGCCTTAAAGCAGATGATGACATGAACAAGCAGCGCTTCAACATCAGCCGGAGCAACTCCACGTCAGCCAGCAACAGCTCTGCCTTTCCAGACATCACCTCGCTTGAAAACCAGTCTGCAGCTGCGCCGGCGTGCGTGCGGAGCATCCCCGTGCTCTACGAGGAGGTGGATGTCCTCTCGCTCCGTTTCACACCCGTCAACGGACCCAATGTCAGCGTCTCAGACACACACCCCACGCTGCTCACCTACCCCCTGCACACACAAGCAACCGGTGGGACTCTTAACCTGCAGCTCACGCTCAACACTGTGAGTACGGCTGCATCACATGTGCAGCTCGATGTGAGGCCAGATGATTGTCTTTCATATGTGTGTGTGTGTCTGATGTGTTTGCAGACTAATGCAACACTGGGGAACAGCAGCAGCGTGGTGGCCTGCTTTTCTCCCTGGGCTCCGGTCCTGGAACTCAACCACTCGCAACCCTGTCACACAGGTACAGCTTTAGTTTAGTTTACTTTCATTTAGTCTACTTTTATTCAGGTTTAGTTTAGTTTTAACATTAATGATAAAAGATCTTAAGTTTTTTTGCAGTATTTACTAAGTAAGGGTTACTGTAAGGAATGCAGGTCATTATCAAAATCCCCACACTTGCTGTAAATGTTAAAATTAATTGGGAAGGCATCTATTTTTCTACCACAGGCTGTCACTAAGCACTCACTTTCTCTTTCCCCTCCAACTGAGATAAGTAACCAGACTCTACTTTCGCTGTGGAGTAATGTAAGTGGTTGCCCATGACAGCTGCCATCATTTAGTCTCAGCATCGTTATATGAAAATAAGGACTTTAGAACGTTCACCCCTTCCCGTTCACCTCTACGGGGCTTTACACTGCATTCTAAAGAAACGTATGATAAATATGAAATAATGTCCTCAGCTGCTCAACACACAGCGCTGCCTTTACTGCAGATCTGCTTCCTGTGTATGCTTCCCACATTTATCTGATATTAGTTTGTTTTTATTTTATCCTGAAAATGAGACTCTTTGTCTCAACAGAACCAGCAGTATGAAGAAACTTTATATACATAAGTTGATTAAAAATTCAGCTCACTTATAACCAATATTCATACTTTGTTTCCTGTATCATGGTTGAGACATAATTCTTTTCTCAATAAATCATCCAAATGGTAATATTAAGATAATTAACACATACCTGTGATTTGGATGCAGGTTCCATACACAGGTTTAATTTGATTTGATTTATTTTACTATGTCTGGCAGTAAAAGGTCAGTAAGCTACACAAGGGATCACTTTTTCCCATCTTTATGCCATTGAGTGAGAAATACCTAAGCAGCCTGTAATAAAGACTAACTAAACTTAGTTTATGCTAAATTTCAAAGTTTTGACCATACATGGGTTATTAATGGACTATAAAAGTTCTTGCATCAAGTTATGGTTTTGTGTTCATATTCACACCCACATTTTTTTAATGTGTGTTAAAGTTTAGCTAAAGTTCCTGGATAACTTGAATAATTTTGATCCAACTCTGTCAGGATTCAGTCTGGATGACACAGTTACATTATTTACTAAAAATCTACCGACTTGTTTGAGTCCTTTTTCTGTTTATTCTCTATCATATGCAAAGACAAATTAAAGGCAAATCTTTCTCATTTAATGAAATACACAGTTGTAAGTTGTTCGATCAACCTGTGCAACTTGTGTGTTTGTGATGTGGCAGTGATAGGCTCCTAGTCAGGATTTATTTATCCAAAACCTATAGAATCAAAAGTTTTTTTCCTCATATGACAGTAAGTATTTAGATTTGGTCACCCTGAGTGACCTCTGACGACGAAGCCCAAACATTAGAAGAATTTCTGGGCTGAGTCCTCTGTGGATGAGTGTGACTGGCTGTTTGTCGGGATGAGACGATGACAGTAACACAAATCACTGGTTCATCAACAGCTTTGTTCGGAGGATACGGTGTGGCCGTGAACGCCAGCTTTCCTAAATCTGTGGTCAGGCTGCCTTTCCCTCAGTCCACAACGTGGTACCTCACCATGCAGCTCGTATGCAACAGGTAACACACACATGCATGCATTTTGTAGCTGCATACTTTTGTTTAGTTTGCTGTGACGTATCTCGTTATTGATGTGAAAATATGTATGTATGTGTGTGATGTGTTTTAAGCAGCAGTAACTGCAGTAACACATCAGTAGTGCCGGTGGTCCCGGAGGTGTTCATCAGTGCCTGTGTAGAGGACTGTGGGCCGTACGGTGAATGCAGACTGCTGAGGTCCTACAGCTACCTGTACGCTGCCTGTGACTGCAAGGCTGGTGAGACACACACACACACACAGAGGAGCTTTCCTCTCCTCTGGCTCCACTGTTGACTATTTCATATTTCTTAAGGCAAGAAATTCTGAAGCTGAAGTAAATTCTGAGCGTTTGTCTGGCCGAGGCTCAGCTCATACCTCTGCAACACCGGAGCCATGTGTTAAAGTCATTACAGCAGACTTTTTACTTCGACCATGATAATACACCTTCCCTGTTTTAATCTTCATTTTCATCATCAAGTGATTGTGTGTGTGTGCAGGATGGGACGGCTGGGGCTGCACCGACGGTTCCTCAGCCCAGACGTACAGTCGCCAGCTGATGTCGACTCTGCTGCTGACGCTCAGCAACCTGTCCTTCCTGCCCGCCATTGTGGTGGCCGTCAGACGCTTCTACATCACCGAGGCCTCCGTCTACCTCTTCACCATGTTCTTCTCCACGGTGAGGAAGCAAGCTTGACATTCTTTGTGTTTTCCTCAGTTGTCAGACAAAGTAATTCAAGGAGTTTCTAGCAATGTGATGTGTTCCTTTGCTTTTCGAGGCAGTAGTGAAAGCATGAGGCCGCAGTATGAGTGTCCAGTCCTGCTTCTGCTGACTGAAATAGCATGGAAACGTTCAACTCTCACGTCTGTTTCTGTTCCCGTAGTTCTACCACGCATGTGACCAGCCAGGTGTGGCCGTACTGTGTATAATGGAATATGACACCCTACAATACTGTGACTTCCTGGGTTCGGTCTGCTCCATCTGGGTCACCATCCTGTGCATGGCTCGCATCATAGATGCAGCCAAATATGTAAGACTCTAACTATGGTTCTTCTAGTTTTGGATCAGATGAAAACCTCTTCATTTCTTTACATTCTACCTCAGAGAAGCCAGACTTCTTTGTAATCATTTGAAGTGGTCTTGAATGAGTCAGTGCAACATCTGCACATAACTCAACATTTACTTTGGTACTAGCAGCCTGTTAAACATCATATATCATTCCTTTAGCTGCAGCTATGACAAATGAGAGAAATAACATAGGGAAGTACTTTTGCATCATGGCGATTCCCAAAGACCTATTAGCTGAATGTTTGGACAGATGACCGAAGGACTAGGTTGAAAACCAGTGGCATCAGATCAAAGCACAGACACTAGGATTTTAGAGCTGCTGACCAGCTGAAAATGGTTCCCGCATGGTATGGGCGGGGGCAGCGGTTGATGCTCTCTGTCAGCTGATTGCACAGCAGGATGGAGAGCATCAGGTAGCTAGTGTTTTATAAGATTACTGGAAAAGATAACAGCGCAGTTTTGGTGAACAGGTGTCAATCTGACACTGGCTGTTCTGGTGTTGCAGAGGTATCGGCTGAGCCTCGGCCAGACAAACGCTCAGAATTTACTTCTGCTACATGAAGATGAAGCATATTGGTGAAATATGAAGCTTAGCGTGGCATAGCAGGTAAAGTTTGCTGCACCAGTTAATGGGCGAAGAGATGAGGGGCTGCGATTTTATTGTATCATCAGGGCAAAGTTGTGACCAGAAAATAAAAAGCATTCAGTCAGTCACACAAGCAGATCACGGACACGGTGTCCTGCTGTGTAAACTAGCTCTGTCAGGTACCCGACAAATTAGAAAACTAATAACGTTTGATTTTATTTTCCTTTACCAGCTTTTGATAACTTAGAATAATGTTTGTTTTATGTTTACAAATAGATTCCCAGTTATTAAAGCAGTTTACATGAATGCACTGAAGTCAAATATAAGAATGATACTCTCATCAGTAACTGGGCGGAGCACTTTCTCACGTCCTCGGTCCAGCTGTCCATGTCTGCAGGCAGCAGCAGATATGAGCTCATTAGACTCAACACAAGATGGCGCAACACACCAAACAGCTGCAGGATTTGTTTTCACTCTTCTTATTTAATAAGTGCACCTGTTTTCTGACAGTTCATAAGGAAATGAGGGTGGCTCCAGATTTGTGCTGGTTATTGTTATTGGTCATTTTTTATTTCCTTTCTGCCTCATATCTAGACTCTGTTCATGCTTGGAGCTCTGCTGATCGCCATGTCAATGCAACTGGACCGCAAAGGCCTGTGGAACCTGCTGGGCCCGGTCCTCGTTGCCATACTGTTCATGGTCATCACCTGGGTACGAATGGCATCAGTCTTACACACTTCTGTAAAACTCTGCGTGGTCGAAGGTTAAATCAACTTCTCCGCTGGTTTTCCTGTCGTAGGTGTATCGGGGGGTCCGTCGCCGGCATTGCTACCCGCCCTCTTGGCAGCGCTGGGTTTTTTTCCTCCTTCCCGGAGCGCTCTGTGCCCTAGTCGGGGTGTGTCTGTACAGTTTTGCCGAGACGGAGGACAACTACTACTACACACACTCGCTGTGGCACATCCTGGTGGCCAGCTGCGTTGTGTTCCTGCTGCCGCCGAAGGAGAAGGACAGGGAGGCGCTGGGCTGGAGCAGAGGCTGGAGCTGGAGACCCCGGGTTTGTGGATATACACTCTGTCAGAGCAGCAAAGACGAGCTCTACACTGTCACATAGCAGATGAGGAGATTGTGCAAAGAGGCAAAGCGACTAGTTATTGTTTGGTGGACAGCAGTGTGATGCTTTTAAGTACCGTAAACATTCACAAGCACTCTGTGCCTGATAAAAGTCCACAATATTTCAAGTTCCTTATTATCTTTGATTACACATTTTAAACAAAGGCGATATACCAACATTTACACTAATTATTGTGATAAAAGAATAAAATATTGAAATCATCTTGATGCTATGATATTTGATCTCACCTATTACAACCCAAACATTATTCCAGCAGATTGTTTTTAACTATTAAAATTCTGTTTCAGTGTTATCTGGCTGCCATGTACGACAAATCAAAGTATAAGTATGTTTCCTGATGAGATCATTTATCATGAACACTTTCAACCATGAATCAGATATGGTGACAGCCCTTTTTTAAGCTTCATTGGTCCACGTTTGCATCTATTCACGCTCATCCAGCGTGAAACCGGCAATATGTTTGGATGCAAACTTTTTCTAAAACTTTCCGCACAAACTCTTGATTTAACCCAAATGGAAGCTGCTGCAACCTCCTCCTTGAATCTACGACCTTCAGGTACCAGACCTCCTGATCTTTAACCTCTCAAGCAGGAGTTTGTGCTCAACATGTATGTATATATTTTCATAGGATAGGACGTGAATGTTTGAAATATTCCTAAGTAATAGCACTTTGTGGAACTTTTAAACCTTAATATTCAGTGTATCCTCACATCTGCAGACATAATATGATATATTTACAGCCGACACTCCTCAGACATGTATTTTTGTTTTTTCCTCACAGGCCTGGGTAAAATTTGAGGAATTCAATCTTCTTGATCAGTTTTAAATGTGCTTCATCCTAAACATCCAGGTAGTAGCATATTATTTGCACTCTATCATGTGGTCTGCCAAAGTTTTGGACATTTATTGTTTCTTGATTTGTTGCATTGCTTTTCAAAATTACCAAAACTTGATGCAACTAACCTTTCTTTTTAACTGGTGATTCCTCCTCTGTGGACAAGGAGTAATTGAAGGTTTTTCGTAATGATAATATACAACAAAATAGAAGTGCTGATGTTGTTTTATGCCTCTTTCCTGTGGCAGAGATGAGGTGTTGTCTTCAGATGCCTGGCGATCTCTGCATGCTGCATTTGATGATTTTTTTTTTGCACTTTGATTGGGAGGAATCAAAGAAAACCCTGAAAAGGAGTAAGATTTATTATTTTGTTACCCATGTGTGGTTTTACAGTCCTAATTTAGCCACAACACCAAACCTTTCTTTTCTTATAAATAACCCCACAAAGCCTCTGTGATTTCAGTTAAATGACATGCAAACTTGTTAAAGAGCATTTGTTGTTTGAAACTGTTGGGGCAAATCTGAGAGGAGGGTTGCAGATGGTTTCCAGCAATGTTCAGTTTAAAGTCAGTTGTAGTTTTATTGTGGTTTAACTGCTGCATCGGTGTAAAATTTACTATAGTTTCACTGATTGTAATGAGGATATCCAATACTGGATGAGATTAAAGCAACATTTAAATGCAACCAAAGACAAAAACAGACATGTTGTATAGTCTGATCTTTTAAAAATAAAGTTGCATCAGGAAAACCTTTTAAACCTAAAGGACTGTGGCCCAGGACACCCACAGTCCCTGCTGTAGATTCCTGCTTGCAGGAAAACCTGTAAGCCTTTCTGCGGAAACTAAACTTGGTCAAAATAGTAAGAAAATGAAGTTTAGTGGATTATTTCTTTGCTGTAAGAATTCCCCTTGTCAGTAAATCCAATGGAAAAGTAGTTTATTTCTCTTTTAAATGAAGCCACATTCGAAGCATAACCAGCTGGGTTGAGTAAGTGGGCTGCATCCATGGAAAACCAGCCAGATTTTCTTTACCTGTAGCAAACCGCTCACTGGTGCTGCTAATCAGGCATCTGATTGTTTCCAGAAGCTCAAAACAAGAATTAACTGCAGAATAAGCCATTTCATTGGCTAAATGGTTGACTCTGTCATCATGTATCATGTACAAATATGGTACCAGGAAATTCTGTTGGAGAATATTCACTCCGTACGATTTCAGCTTCGATTTGGTCAGATTTTAACTTGACTCTAATGGTTTTTATTCATGACATGAGCTAATTACTCAGATTTGCACAACTATTTAATTTCTGCAGCATGTAAAGTCACACCTCTGAATGCAGCACACTCTCAGATGTTTTGAGGCAGTTTATGAAACAACTTTCTCAGATATGCATTCGGACTCCCAAAGACCTGCGAGCACCCTTTGGTCCCATTCAACCTTCTTCTATGTTTGTGTTTTTACTGTAATTCAGGGCTGTGTGATGAAATGTGGAAGTGCATGAGACAGTGTAGCCGCCTCATGCACTCAGAGAAAAGTCTTTGGGTCTTGTATGGATTCTTCCTTTTTACCAGCAATTATCTGAAGAACTTTTATGAATCTATGGTGTGATGTATTTTTGCCTAATATGTGTATGAGCAGCACTGGATGAATGTATAGAAACACTGTTTGGTGCCTCCTCTTGTCTTATCTCTGGATGAGCTGCATGCAGTGCAGATGTGTGTTTGCTGAACTCTTTTTAAGACATGTATCCACTATGTTGTGTCCGTGTATTTTTTCCTTGTGATTTTGCACATTTTCAGACTGACGTCTTTCAGCCTTTTCTGTTTCATTTCATTGTTCAATCATTATTTTCCCTGTGAATGCGTCACTTTTTAGTAGGAAAATGGGGGAAAAGGAGCATTTTACCACTACAGCTAATCCTTGTTATCATGAAGAGTTCAAATGTATATTGTAAAATCTACTTTTATGTCTCTGATCTGTCAAGCTCTTTTCACTCTGTTGAATGTCAACACAGCATTTATCTTACAGAAGAGTAAATAAATATGTTGTACAGGGAGGAATGTTGAATGTTTTCATCTTTTTTTTCTTCTTTCTTCAGTCACGCAATTGAACACAGCCGAGGGAGGGAGGGAGGGGGAGGAGAGGAAAGCAGATTATTGTAATCCTCAGATATGTAGCAAGAGGCTGTGAAATGCACACATCTGTGCGTGTGTGTGTGTGTGTGTCCATGTTCCCTCAGCTTACCACCATTAGTAAATTTGATGGACCTGCCAAGCTTAACTCCTTTTCTGTCGGTTTGCATGTGTAACGACTGACACGTGTCGTTAAAAGCATCCTTATCATATCTTCATGTTTTCAAAAAGTCCTCCCTCTCCATTTCTTTACCAATCCATCCTTGAACCTTCCCAGAGAAGAAAACCCATTTATGTGAAGAGTTTATGTTTGGTCACACCCAGCCAGCAGGGGGAGCCAGTCCAAGAGAGGAGGCTGCAGCTCCAACAGGAGAGAGAAGTGTGGAGGTCATTCATTCAAGGAATGAATGTTTTATCTGTATCTTCAGCTTGTGCTGCATTCACTGTATGTCAGAAAATGATACAGACTTTTGCTCGGAACAACAAATTAAACTAGCTTGGGAAAGAAAAGCAAGCAGTAGCCTACCAACACTGCCGGGTCATGCCAAACATTTCTCCCCAAACGGGAAAAGCACCTTAAGCATCGTAAGTTAGAACATGGAAATCACTAGCAGGACCTTGTTGGACCAGTTTTGATCCCAAAGAATCCCGACACAGTCATTTGGAAGTTCTGAATAAATCGTCGCTGATTGGGAAAGTAAAAACGGATCAATAAGCTAATCCTCGTTCTAATCCTGTGATTTACTCCCCCATTTATATATATTTTTTATGATTTAAGGAAAACTCACATCTGTGAACTGATAAATCCTTAATAAATTGTGTTCACAGCAGAAACTACAGATACAGAAACATGGAAAAGGAAAACGGAGCATGCAGAACTGAGGACAAACACAACACCCACTGCATGTTGTGGCGCTTTATTAGGATGAAAACATGCGCGAGCAGAATGAACAGCAACAACAGTCGCAGTGTGCTGATGATCTCACCCAAGATCACAGTTTATTCTACTTCCAAGCTATTTGATTGGCAGAAACACTTAAGGAACATGTTTAAATTAAAGCTAAGATCCAGAGCAAGTCAGCACAGCTTTGGATGTAGATGGATGACGACTGAAAGCTGCAGATGTGGCCCAGGCTGGGCGCTCCACACTGAATTAAAAGCTCTGTTAATGATGCAGCGGTGACCGAGCAAAGAAAGAGGAGTATCCATGGATGGTTGCTATGGCGATGATGGAGAAGATGGAGACTGAAGTGACTGAGCTCCATCAGGCGGTTGCAGAGTTGCTACCTGCTTGCCCGGCAGCCTTGGCGCGCCCATCTTCAGCCTGGGCAGGCGAAGGGCTGGAATGTCGCTGCCGTCTCATGAAGGGAAAGACGCTGAGAGGAAGGAGAGGAGAAAGAAATTCAACCCGCGGTTTTTATGTGACAGGAGGAGAGGGAGGTGAGGAGTGCGAGATTTCACCTTTTCTTGGTTTCTTGGGGGACGATCGCTTTGGCCAGCATGTTTTTGTACAGGTCAGACTTGAGATACCTGGGGTAAGAGTCCTAAACATAAACACATACACATACACATATACAGATCATTTTACAGTTCATAATAACAATTTTATTATGTATTTTTATTTTTATTTTCACCCCCAATCTGATCTGCCCGTCTAAGTTAAATCACTGTCTACAGTCCAGCCCACATTGGTGATGAGGATCTGTGCCAGAGGTAACACCAGGACCAAAGAACTGAACCTCTGTCTTCTTGTCCGGATGAAGAAAGATGGTTTTACATGCATCAGCAGTCATGGAGTCATTACGGTTCAGAGGCACACATACCTGGCTGGAGTTTCCAGGTAAATCAGATGGGTTTTTGCTGTAGTTTGTTTATTGTTGTTTTAAGTTCAAACCCCCAGTTAGGAGTGTTTTCATGCAACTGAAGCATAGCAAGGGACACAAGGAGACCGCCAGGATGCAGACACTCTACATATGTTAAATCCATTTTATATTTGTCTAGTGTGTTTCAAATACGGTCAATCTTTTCGAATTTTCTAAAATGTCCTTTTCATACTATAATATCTCATTCCACTGCTTTGCAGATGCCCTGCAGTTTTATTTGCCTTTAAAAGCAGAGACAGACTTTTAATCTTTTGTTTTTACAGCCTCGATGAAATTAAACAAAGGACGTTTCTGAAGTAAAAGAGATAAAACATTTCTGTTAGCCAGATTCTGACAGCACTCTGGGCTCTTCGTCCTCTCACTGTGAGATAAACGTCACAAACCTTGGAGCTGTTATTTTCCATGTGAGGCAGCTAGCTGAGGGACAGCTGGACCTTCTGGTTAGCATCTTTGCACGTGTAATTTATCTGCAGATTAAGCGACTGCAACGCTCTGTACGCTGGTTTGAACCCTCCCTGCAGACGCCTATCTGCTGACTGTTACGAAGCTATAACCTCGGCGTTAGCGTCTCTGCACTGGCTTCCTCTTACTTTCACACAGCCTGACCAAAAATAAAGTCCCCACCTTGATTTAACCAAGCAAATAGGTTACGAGCTTCCTATTGGATATCTTCCAGCTGCAACAACTTATCTAACCCCATTGCTTTATATTTCCATGTGACACATCCCATGGGCGTGTAAAAGATGTTAATCTGTTTAACCTTTAATGCCATATGTATCATATTCCATTCATTCAGTTTCTGCTACTTTTAGCATCACTTTATGGTTAAAACTGTTGTTAATCTGGCTCTGGTGGAGACAGACAGGGAGCAGAATGTACTTTCATTTTAGCGTGCACAGTAATAAATAGTAAACGTACGAAAATTATTTTCAATTACATTTTTACATCATATAATGAGCTAAATAAAGACTTCAGTTTAAATAAAATGACTTTTCTCCCCATTTCTTGTTGGGTCAGGCATTAAAGGGGTAAGAAGGGTCAGATCATCGGCATGAAGCAGTGAAAACATCCAAGTTTGTCAGCTAGGGAGCCAGGCAGTGTAGGATCCCGTATGAAAATATACTTTTAGTGTTTCAGTGACAGACTGGGAATCTGCTTATAACTTCTCTGATCTGCTCCAGCAGGGACATGATGTCCAGTTCACAACTGATTTGAGGACTAAAGTCAGATCAGGAGGTGACGGAGCTTTTTCTGTAGCCGGTCTCAGACAGTGGAACAGACTGCCCCTGAATAATATATCTGCACCAACACTGCGACATTTAAATCTCTTCTGACGACTGGCTTTTAGTACAAGTTGACCTGAATATTTAAGTGTTTTAATCTGTTTTGTTTTTCTTACATTTAGTCTTGTGTTCATTGCGATCCTGTCGTAGCCTATTTCTAATTTAATTTTAGTTTTTAAAGCACTGGCAAGAGTTGTTGGAAATATGCGATATCGATAAAATAAATTACAAAGAAGTCTGTTCTATTCAATTCTAAACTGCTTAGAAACCAGACTTAATGTGAGGAAGCAATCAATGTATTATTCTGTTTGCTTTTAGTAAACTTCCTATGCACATTTCCAGCTAATGGCTCCTCATGGTTGGATATTTATGCAGTAAAGTGATTTTTCTCTGCTGTGTTGCATCACAATCAGCTAATTAATTCTGATGTAAAGAAGAAAGACCGGGCCAGATCTCCACCAGTCAGCCACAACTATCACCGCAGAGAAGCCGGGAGTAAAGTGTAAGAATCTGGTTCAGGGCTGTTTTAGGAAACTGGTCGTAATTTTCTGAATTTCACGGCCAGAATGAGTGAGACTCAGACCTTCTTCATGAGGAAGTAGATGTGCATCTGCGCATCATCCATGACAAAGCGATGCGGCCGTTTGATCCCCTCTAAAGTTTTATCCATGGTCTTGCTGTCGATGTTGACCCAGCGGGCGGCTCCGGGAGCCAGGAAGTTCCTACATGACAGGAAAAAAGAAACTCTGTGATGAAGCTGAACTCCTGCGGGTGTGAGGACGTCGGCCAGCTTTGTGCGTGAACACTAACTTGTAAACGTCCTCTACTTTCTCGTCGGTCTTGGAACTTTCTCCGTGTCTAATTTCCTCACAAGCCTGCCAGAAGTACAGGTTCTCCGCTGAAATCACAGAGTTCATGTTCCAGGGAGTCAAAGACTTTTAATGATTGAGGATCATGGTGGTAAATCTTGCGAAACATTTCCTTGGATGTCTGAATGAGAATGAAGTTTGCTCCCTCTCACCGCTGAACTCTTTCTCCAGGTAGGTCATGAACTCTCCTCTCCCCATGGGGTCATTGAGAAGCTCCATGAAGCTGAAGCTCCAGCGCTCCACGCGGAGCCGTGTGGGGACGGCTACCCTGCACAGAAGTCCACAGTCAGAAAACAAACAAGGCCAAAAATCCCAGCCTGTAACTTCGCATCGAACGTTTTCTGGCTGGAAAAAAAAACCCGGAAGACGATGAGTCCCCCTCTACCCCCCCCCCCCCCCCCCCCAACCAGAATCCTAACCAGATGCCCAAGCAGGCTCATCTGAGTCCCTATGGAGGCGCGGCAGCTGTGACGCCCGTCTGTTCTGATGCTTTAAATGATCCGACTGATCAAGGCTACTTCAGGGTTTCTTTTAAAAACGGAGAGCAAGCCACTGATTTTAAGTTGAAAAGAAGTTGGGAAAAATGATATTAAAGCATGCGGTGGAAACTTTAGTAAAGGTTTGTGAATCTCATCCTTCTGTTGTTAGCGTCTGCTGCATAAGCCCTAGGTAAAACCTGCTTTCTTGTTTTACTTTTCAAGATTGTGGCTGCTGAGCAAGATGAGCTAGTTTTAATATGAGCTCATATTTTTGCTTCATTCACCAGGATCTTTTAGCAATCGTTACGACAAAGATGACAGACCGAGCTCTAAGAGGAATCCCGACCATGATGGCTGGTTTACATCAAGCACACGTGGCTATGACGCCATGAAAATTTCCAAATACACAGGTATTTATTTATAAAATGTCCAAATCTCCACAAATATCAAATAAACATTGCAGGTTTTTCATAAAGGCTTATAGTCTTTACTGCCTCCACATGGAGAAGTTAATACTTCCAAACAAATCTTTCAAATCAAATCAACTCTTTCTTCTACTTGGCCGTATAGGAAGCCCCACAATGCTCAACATCTGGGAGCTGAACTGGGAGGATCCATGCCATCGCAGAGCTCAACTCTTAAAAGTATTAAAAGGCATGAACTTGCATCTAAACTTTAAATACCTGGACAACATCTTACAACTTTCCTGAATCCATTGTTTGCTGGTTCTATTCACAGCTTAACATACAGAGATATCTGTGGCGCCACCGGACTGCAGCGGCCTTTCAGTAGTCAGTAGTTTTGCCAGGTTTATTGACTTGTTGAACCTGCACTTCAGCCTAAGCTTTGGTTCAAAGCCGATGCCGGTGCAGATCGGTAGTTCAGTCATTTCAGTCTTCGCCTTCCAGCTACGAGTTTGTAGGTTTATAAATCAACATCAGCCTCTCAATATTCCAGACTGATGGTGTTCCTGTAATGAATGCGACTCTCACTCTAGACCTGAATCAGTCATCTGTGGCGAAGATTTCAGTTCTGGTGAAACTGGCGCACTGCAGTTGAGAAATGGCTCAAAATCCCCATTTTTGACGACTGAAGTGATCATTTAGTTTCCGCTGAATACTGAGGAGGAATACAAGCCACTTTGGATATGCTGTCTAATGTAACAAAAAAAATGAAACCCCATCATACAGTAAATGTATGGAAAATACTATTAACTTCCATAAAACCGGTCATTCCCTATTATGTGCCACTTGTTTAAATTATTTCCAGCCAAAGAAAACAGATTAAAATCCTTTTTGAACTAAAATGTTGCATCGTCACGAATCATTTCGGCCAAAAGGAAACAGATGAGCATCGGCGTCTCGTCTCACGTGACTGCGTTCATCGTCCAGTGTGCCGTGTCATCAGAGATCCAAGGGTTACTAGGAAGGCAGCCTTGCATAATGGGATCCTGGTTCTGGTACTGCTCGCTGTATTTCACAAAACTGCACAAATGCACAGGCATGCACACACACACACAGACACACATTATTGTATTAGTGTGGAAGATCAAAACAGTTAATGGCCACTAATTCTAACTTGCCCCAGGAAGCATCCATTAGAGGCTCTTACAGCAGGAGCACTAAGCTTGGTGTGTGCGTACGAGTGTGTGTGTGTACAAGTCTGTGCTAGAAGATGGAGAACTGGGTTCAGGCAGTAACACATTAGATCTTTTGCTTTATCTGTGTGTGTTTGCATGTGAGCCTTCACCAAGCTAACACATACCTCTCTAGACAAATGGATGACTTTACACGGTTCCTTCCCAGAGCCCGCCTCGAGGTTTCAATCTGGCAACAGAAGGCAGGGATGCACACATCTGATACACCGATAGAAATGTCAACAATGCACTTAGAGTGATGGCATCACTCACCTCCCGTTTGTAGTAGTCGCTGTTCTAGTTCTGTAAAGAGACAGATTACGTCATCATGTGCTTGTTCATACGAATAAGGGGCTGATTAGCTGGAGATGTGCAGCTTGTACACTTACTTTTAAACAGTCCCAGAAGCAAGAAGCGGGAGGAAAACAGAATAGTAAGATTGTGTGTGTGTGTGTGTGTTATCACTCTGAATTCACCAGAGAGGATTTAAAAACAGAAGTAGAGAAAAGTCACTGACCAGTGTCACCCTCAGACTGAAGTTATTTGGTCGCTCTAGACCCACATCCAACACATTATGCACCCCAGGCTGCAAAAGTACATGCATACACAGTTACATCTGCCATGTGTGGTAACACACAGTACGTGTGTGTGGAGTGTGTGTGTGTGTGTGTGTGTGTGTGTGTGGGAGTGTGAGTAAGCACTTAACCTCCCTTAAGCTTTCCACATCACTAGTTCTGACTTTTATTCCCAGGTTTCGTTCTTTTTCTCCAAGACCTCGTCCCTCCTGCACACGTCCTTCCTCCCATCTTTCCCTCCCTCCCTCCCTCCACCGCTCTATGGCTTTCTGTGTAAAAATAAAGTGGCATTTAGGTAACAGAATAAAAATGGGATATGACGATTTGCTTTTTCCTCATCTGCCAAACCCCCACCTCAGCGTCTGTCCTGTTGTCAGCGGACGCTTTTACCAGATAGTTTGAATATTTCATGCAGGAGGTGGAGGGAGCTGTGGGTGAACATTAGCAGGCCTCTGGCTGTTTTAAACTGTTATTTAATGGCTGCAGTAAAACTGGCTCTATACTGTACATGCTGGTATATTATGCTGTACAGCACGGAATATCATATCACATAGTGTTGCATTTTATATCCTATTATTTAATATTACATCATATTGTACACTCACTGGCTACTTTACTAGCTCAACCAGCTTGGACTCCCTTTTCACCTGAGACGCCTTCATTCATGGAGTCAGAGATTCAACAAGATGTTGGAAACATTCTTCAGAAATATTTCTCCATCTTCAAAACAAATCAAATGTATTTTTATGGCACATTTAAAAACCACTGAGGGGGTCCAAAGTGCTTAACATCAACAGAAGCAAAAGACAAACCACTTTAAAACATTGATAAAAGTATACTCAATAAAGGTAGCATGTACAGGGTGAACATTCATGTACAACATCCATCACACCAGCAGCAGCCTGAAGCATTGATCCAACACAGGATGGATCCGGGCTTTCATGATGTTTTCACCTAATTCTGGGCCTAGGATCTGAAATCTGCAGCTGAAATGGAGACTCATCAGACCAGACAATGTTTCTACATCTTCTATTGTCCAGTTCTGGTGAATCTGTTGAATTATAGACCCAGTTTCCTGTTCATAGCTGACAGGACGGGCCCTCGGTGTTCTGCTGCCAGTTCCAACTAAGTGGTTGGAACATTTGGTTCTCTGACTCCCAGTTGCCTTTCCATCATCTCCAACCACTGCCCATTCTCCTCTGACCACTGACATCAACAATACACTGCGGTCTGGACAGCTGCTGCTGACTGGATGTTTTCTCTTCTTCAGAGCGTTCTCTGTAAACCCCGGAGATTGTTGTGTGTGAAAATCCCAGTAAATAATCAGGCCAACTACCATGTTCTTCCTCATTCTGATGCTCATTTCTCTGTTCACTAAGTCATCTTCAGCATGTCTATGGACTTTTTAATCTGCCATGTGATTGGCTGATTTGTGTTAACATGCAGCTGAACAGGTGGAGCTGATAAAGTGGACAGTGAGTATATTTTGGTACAATGAGGTCATTCTGCAGTTTGGGTTTGCAAATATCTGTTTTTCTTTCCTTTTCGTCAATGCCGTTTCATATTCTGTGCTTACCAAAATTCTTTTCTTTCTACTTCCTGTCATTCAGTTTTGCTTCCTGTGTCTCCCTCAGACCTGTTCTTTCAGACCCACACACCTGCTTCACCATCTCCAGTACAACTCACTTCCCAGCCTTTCCCCCCACATACAGTACACTGTACGCTACTCTCAATCATTTTTTTTTACAACTTTCAACCCTGTGGCTTAATCTGCGATTAAAAATGTATGGAGCATCATGAAGAGGAGAGTCAGGCAACAGCCATGGACAGCTGAGCAGAGGAACTTTTCTATTTAGCAAGAATGGATACAACAAACTCTGCAAAACCTCACAATTATTATATTCAGCTCCAAAATGATCAAAAATGACATTTAAAAGGAAAGCTGACCAAAGAAACAATAGTAAATTTAATTCCAACTCAACTTGGTTTGCATTGCCAGCATCTAATTCTGAATTTATTGACACTGAAAACCATTTTGTGCGTACTTGTGGCTGGTTAAATAAAGTTCCCTTTTGTTTTGAATCTCAACTTTTATGCAAATTAAGTTAGTATAAGATATCTGATATTAAGTAGTATAGTGTACAAAAGCATGTAGAATAAATACAGTGTGATACAGCTCAGCTGGGTGCAACATATTTACAAAAAACAGGGTTTGATAAAAAATAAAATATAAAATGGTTTTGGTCAGCCTCACATTAAAATGAACTGATACATTTGTCGGAGTGAAAAGCAGGTGGTGGTGTTGTACAGTGAGGTGTGCTACGTACCGGGGGTCTGTTGATGAGCCAGTACGCCTGCTCCTGACACTCTAACACAATGCGGTCTGCCTTCCGCCTCTGTTTGGAGGCTCTAAACACGAAGCACAGTGTAAGTCCGGGGAAATGTTCTGCTTCGACGGGTGCATGTATGCATGACGGCGTACCTGAGTTGCTCTCTGGCTTGCATCACCACAAAGTCCCATGTGTGGTTGATCTTCTTGTGCAGCAGACTGTACCTTTCCTTAAAAAGAAAATGAGGGGAAACAGGAAAGAAAGCGGAGCAATGACAGACTTCTTCTGCATAATTCATCCCACTGTACGCATGCATTCCCTGCTGACACACACTCTCCTCACCTTTTCATATTCCATCAGTTCTCCTTGCTTCCTTATGTTCTTTTTAGCCAAATAGATTGCTGTGAACAGAGAAAACAAAGAAAGACATGATGCAGAAAATCTGATTTGTCCACACCTGCGTCGTCTTTCCTTCTCATACTTAAAGTGGAAGCTTAAATTATTCAAAGAGAGCATTTAAAAGTGGATTTTACTAATAAAATGTAAACATAAACAGACATTTCTTTAGTTTTACATATCTACATATAAAACTCCTACTTCCCAGGTCAAAGACGAAGCCAAACTATAGAAGCAGTGTTTGTGATCCAGCAGCTGGAGGAACCAACTTCACCTGCAAACTTTTTCTGTGGTCTCTAACATCGTTGTGAGGTAACGCTCCTTTATCACTTGGCATCAGTTCATTGATGTTAAATGCATTCTTCTATGAACACTTCACCCATCACAATAAAGTTTGGACTTTGGGTCATTGGGTCTGTTTCATATTTGCTGCAGCTCTGCATCCAGAGGAGTTCATGCTCCACACATAGACTGCAAATGGTTGCAGAACACTAATCCCCCCGATAATCATCCCTCCACTGTCGGGATCGGCACATGGATACTACAGAGAGGATGCATCGATACCAGCCCAAGGTATAGACATTGATCATTTTTTGAATACTGAGATAAAAAACATGCCCTTTGTTTCCAGTTTTAAACAATAAAACTGCACGTGGAGCCACAGTGTGGTCTTTCTGTGTCACATGATTAAGGCAGCCCATCAGATGTCATGATGCATCTACTGTCAGTGATGACGTTTTATTCTATTTAACCTTTTTAAAGCAGGTTTAAAGCAGGCCATTGCACATTATGATTTATTATATTTATCATATTATTATGTGTTTTATTTGCATTCAGACTGTGAATAGTCTTATAATAATCTGTTATTCAATTATTTTGTCATTTTTAAAGTAGTTATTTAATATTTTAACTTTATCTTCCAAAGGGGATAAAAGTATCTGTATTGATGAAAATACACATAGTAATCATAACCTTATGGAATTGCCCATCCCTAGTATTTGTCTGATGTCTTTCCTCCTTGGCATTGCGTGAACACATCTGCTCTAGACCGACAAACCGGCCAAACATCTGCTTTTATAGTGAGCACACTAGTGATGAAAAATAACTCAGCAACTTCTGATTTTCAGAACTTGACTGCTTCTTAATAAAACGGTTGTTTATAAACTTGTATTTCCACACACTAGTTCTGCATCGTTTCCTACAACCTTCAGCTGTCTCACCATAGTCCAGCTCTGTGGCAGGCCACTTCGTGCTGGTCCAGAAGTAAGGAGTCTGAAAAGAAATGTTTTTTAAAAGAGATTCATATTAAAATAGGCGATGAAAAAGTGACAAAATCAGCAGATGGATGAGGGATTATTGTTGGAAGTGGGCTAATGGAGAGTGGAGAAGGGAGATAGACACTAATGGAGAGAAAGTGACCAGTTGGAATAAAAAACAGCTGGAAGATGGGCGGGGCTTTCCATGCAGGCAGAAGGTTGAAGGTCTGACCTGGAAGCGATAAGGCGTCTCGTCGGGGCGTAACACCAGGGACCGCGGCTCTTTGAGAGGGTAAATATATCCGTATTTCACCAGCATGCCGCCAACATGCAGCGCCTCTGTTAGACACCACAGAAGAATAAGCCTCAAACTTTCAGCCTGAGTGGCTTTCAGAAGACAAAGCTCCGCACCAGCGAGCCTGTCATGATTTATAGTAAATAATAAACATGATCTGCAGCACGAGAGATGCTGCTTTTATTGGAGATGAAGCTCTATATGTGTAATGATCCTGGAAAAAGGTTTATGTTAAGCCAAGTGCTGCATATTTTTTTATCAAACACAGACTTGCCCTCTTAAATCAACGCTCATCAATCTTCCATCTCTCCTCATTTGTTAAAGAGCTTCACTTTTATGAATGACAGCTACAAAACAAAACAAAAAAAAAAGCTGTGTGCTGCACTTTAATCAGCTCTTTACAGACTAACTCTCTCCACCTTCACTCCACCAGCCTTCTGTTTTGTTTTTGGTATTTTTTTTTTTCCAACCTCTAATTTAACTCATGCTTGGTGATATCCCCGGAGGACCGAATCTCCCCAGGGACACTTATCAAACACATATCATCAAGTGACTTAATCAAACTTGCTCCCACTGGCCCTCAACCTTATTCCTGTTTACTGGAAACAGCATGGCCCTCCAATCACATACGTGTTCCCTTCCATCTCATTATGAGAGAAAACACCATATCCTGGCAACTCACAGAGAGCAACACACAAACTTACCTTCCTCCCAGATACAGTATTTCTGGATCAACCATGTGATTATATCGTGGCCTGTAAAACATTGTAAAAAAAAGATTCATTAAGAAGAGAAGAAGTCAGGGAACTCACTTCCTCCTCTCTGCAAAGAAGCTGCTGTATTCTCTAAAAGATTTCTTCTGCATTTTGTATGACTGCTGGGTCACGTGCACACAGGTTTCACAAAAGCGCACACACACACACACACACACACACACACACACCTGTCATGGCGTGTGGAATGACGGTGATGAGCAGCCTTTGGTTTCTCATCTTCATGCCCATGTCAGGGTCTTGCATGGCCACAATCACTTTCTCCATCTGTCATTGAAATGCACGCAGAAAGGCGCGCGCACACATGATGTAAATAGTAATAGATGATAAATACATAAATAAGTGAGAAATTAATTGAATAAAAGGTTAGGGCTCACGTCGTGCAGCACGCTCAGTTGTGTTTGTTTATTAGTTTGGTTCAAACGTGTTGGATGTTTTCGGATTGGTAGAATCTACAGAAAATATTTAAGGAAATAAAAGCAAACAGGAGAGAATCTTACCTTCCGAAAGCAAACCATCTGTTCTCGGTGCCAGCCTCCTTTAGCCATTGTGTTGATGGTCATCTTGCGGGCTGCCTGGGATCACTCGACGGGACGATGAAGTGCCGAACACCGAAGTGCTCTCGGGAGCGCGCAGCGGCGGGAGCGCACATCTGTCCTGTGGACGTCGGGGGCACGCTCGTGTGCAGTTCAGGGATTGGACTGCCAGAGACCTGGGTGAAGTTGGTCACCCACCCCACACAAAACTCAGTGAAAATAGTCTCAATCGTTTTTGCTACGTCAGTGCTGATTTGTGCAGAAAAAATGATAGTTTGTTCTGCTGTAGTTTTTAAGATATTAATAAATCTATTATAAATGTCATTCTAAGTTGACTCAGCCCCCCATTTTGTCCGAATTGATCAAAAATGGTCTCAAACGTTTGTGCTACGTTAGTGCTGGTTTGTGCTGAATTTTTTTTCGTTTGTGCTGCTTTAGTTTTTGAGATATAACAAGTTTATTATCAGGTGATGACGTCACTCAGCCCCCCGATTGCCTAACATGCGCCGTTCTGGTTGAGTGGTAGTGCTTTCTGTCTTTTACTCAGGCATCAGGTGACAGAATCTCTCTCATGCACTTTTTAAAATACATTTACATTTTACATGAGGTTTGTCATATTTTACATGCTTTTATTATTCTTTTACCATATTTGAACACACGAAATGTGTCCAGCTGTAATTTAAAAATGACGTCATTTTTTGTTGTTTTACATTGTTCGATATGATTCATATCGAACAATGTAAAACAACAGTTCTGACGTGATTTGAGGGAGAAGGAATAAATCCTTAATAGCACAAGCAGCACAGCAAAAAACAACATAAACCAGCACTGACGTAGAGACTGAAACCATTTTTGTTCATTTAGGACAATATGCAGGCCGATGACGTCATCGTCCGATACTAAACTTCTTTTACTTCAAAAACTGAAGCAGCGCAAACGATTTTTTTTTGCGCAAACCAGCACTAACGTAGCACAAACGATTGAGACCATTTCCACTGCGTTTTGCGTTGGGTCGGGGGCCAACTTCACGCAGGTCTGCCAGAGTGGTTCATGTCTGCAATTATTTATTAATTTATTTTTTAAAAAAATCTTTGCTTCTATGTGATAAAAAAAAATTAATTTATTTTTTGAATGTCTGAAATGCCTCTTAAAAAATCATCTCTGAAAAACACGTTTTATTTATTTATCTATTTATTCTTATTAATTGAACATTTTCCATTAAATCACATTAAAAATAAAAAATACAACCTACAGCTATATTACAACTCATTGCTCATTGCATCTCTAAATGCTAATCTTACAGTTAAAGGGCCTTTATTGCTTGAGGAGTTAACCAGTCACCAAACCATAAAAATAACTTGAGGGTTGTGTCTAAACAGGAGACAATGTTTTAACAAACCAATTTCAAATTGTATCTTTATTCATTTTGACATAAAGAGAGATCATTTGTTCCCATTTATTCAAATACCGAAACTAATACAGTTTGGCAGCCATAAATAATACTTTTCACCGTTGAGGTGGCTACTGAAGAGCTGTTATAAGAACTGAAACTTGTAATAAGGCCCTAATGGAATTTAAGAAAAAAATAAAATCCTGATCTTATCGATAATGAATCCTACCTAGAGCCCAAACTGCAACATTCGTCTTGATGGAGAGCAGAATAAAAGGCAGCCAATATCCAAAGAAGATCTTTAGAAAGTTCTTCAAGAAATATGGTGAACTGAAGACAACAAAATTAGAAAGCTTGTTAACAAGGGTTAAAATAATGTTGGAGAATAAAGTTGTTCATTACACATATTGCCTTTCAAAATTGGATCAATTCTTAGTTCAGGTTGTCAATACTGTATCAGGGAGTTAGGGAGAACAGTATGACAGTCAGCCAATGTAAAACATTGTGAAAGTTTTGTCATGATTTGTGGCTGGATTTCATCCATTGGAGATGGGGTCGTTTCATAGCTGATGCAATAATGTTCACAGATCAGTGTCCACATCCTCTGATTTTGAAGCATTTTCTAAGAAACAAAAAAACAAGTGGGATTTTTATGGGCTACTTAGATAGTAGATTAAACAACAGAATGAAAATGGGAATAAAATAAATAGATGGATCAGGGATCAACGGAGGTTTTAACAAGTTACTTGTTGAATGTCAAAAGACCATGGAAAAGCCCATCTACTCATCTAAAAAGAATAATTTACACCTGCTTTGACAAAACAAATTAAAAGAGATGCTTCCTTATTAAAGATTTGTTCCAGTGTAAAGAAATTTCATTTGGTGATTTTACTTCTTTTGAATATCTTAGTTTTATTTTAAAGGGTGTTCCTAAGATCCTACATTTAATCATCAACAGACTTCCAGGATACTGTGAAGATTTTATTGATGAATCTTCCGAATTATTGTTACTTATTTCCACTGATTTTAATCATTTTATTCTGTCGGGTGACCTTATTATTACAGGCCGTAATTCCCATGAATTTTATTATACTCTGGACATGTTATGTTTACGGCAGGATTTAGCACCAGATTATTGCTAAAGGTGTTGATATTTCCTCTGTTGTAGTCACTGACATGGCCCTTTCTGACCATTTTTTTTATTTTTATTGACTGATCACTCAGAAAGTTCAATAATCCCGTCTCTCAGTGAGGAAAAGATACATCAGTGACAGAACAAGTGTTCAGTTTACCGAGACCATCGCTATGTTACCAACAGCAAATGTAGAGTCAGTTGATGAAATCGTGGATAATTTTAATTTAAAAACCTTGAACGTAATATTGCACCAATAAGAACTAAGAGCACCTTGAGGAAACAGAAAACTCCATAGAGAAACACCAGTATGGTCAGGAACAAGAAGAGAGAATGCAGGAGGGCTGACAAACAAAGCCTGCGTAACTATAACAACGAGCTGAGTAAGGCCAGAGAGCAGCATTTATCTGAACTGATTAACAAGAACGTCAACAATTCTCACACTCTGTTCCTTATGATTGAAAAACTTATAAACCCTCCTAAACAGATAAACCCAGAGCTCCTTTCCACTGAGAAGT
>JAVQJG010055577.1:0-15633 GCA_036024015.1 Craterocephalus amniculus | reverse complement strand
TACTTTTACTACATGCCTTTGAAGCCATGCTAACTAGCCGTAGCCTGTTCAAGACAACCGTAAGTTGCCTCTGTTTACAACATTCTTCTTCGTCTGTCGCCTATTTTCTCGCTCTGGAGCTCCCCCTACAGCTTCGGGGTGCGCACTGAATGGTAAACATACCCAGATATCACAGCTTCTTCTGCTCTGTTTCTTTCTCTGGGCACAATTCTGCTATACTCAACGTTGCCCCTTGTGGTTTGTGGTGGTTTTACTCCATTTTCTAACCAAATGATGCTTGTAAAGGAAAGGAAAGAGAGAACAGTTGGAAAATGGAAACGGCTGATGAACTGAGGAGAAAGACAGTCTTTTAGGCTGCAACATCTGGGTGGTTTGGATTGAAGCGTCTAACATCTGTCTCATCTCGATCACCTCCAGGGTAAACCTGCACATTGTTTCCTCTATTGTTAATCTACACTTCCTCGCATTCTTTCTCATCAGCCTTTTTTCTACATTTTTCCAACATTTTTAAAAAGAATGTTTCAGAATCTTACAAAAATTCGACACACCAAGTTATTGCGATATTATTATTGATATTCAAATACATTATATTGTTTTTTTATTTAAAAAAATCATTTTTTCCCATTTCTTCCCAGATATTTTTTCATTTTGTTTTAAATAATGTACCAATATTAAAAAACATAGTTTTTTCTATTTAAAAAAAAGTATTTTTTCCCTATATTTTCCCAATTTTTAAAAACAAAATCAACAATGTTGTACCAATCTTCAAAAACAATTTTTTTTAAATGAAATAATCAAATTTTTTAAAGATTATTTACTTTTTTTGTTAAGTTAATAATTTGCTGTGTTTGCAAACATTAACAGCCGTGGTTCATTTTTGGGCACTTTAACTTTAGACTTATACAGATATTGATATAAATAGGAAACAGTAAAAATATGTTTCAGCTCTGCACCAAGCATACCTTCTTTAAATAAATCAATTGAAATTAGAAATCTATATATTCTATGTATTTATGGCCACTGTTTATACATTTGTTATATTTTTGTCATATTGCACGTAAGTGGTGCGATGTTTGACTCCACAGTGATAATTTTTACAGACCTTTACTCATAAGTTCAAATTTAATTTCTTTATTCATCTTGTACATAAAGAGCAAGTCTTTTTATTTTTTCTAGTGACACACAGACCCTCTGTTCTCATTCAGTAAGTCGATGTCAGGCACATTACAGGTTTGAGTTTTTTACTTTTCTGGGACAGTTTTCTTACAGTTAAATTCTACTAAAGAAAAAACATTATTATTTAAAGTATTGCGATATATCGTATTGTCGCCCCTGTATTGTGATTTATATCGTATCCTCAGATTCTTGCCAACACACCCCTATTAGAAAATGTCAATGTGAAACCAAATTAAACACGTAAGAAGATGTACAGTAAAAAAAACCAACAACTTCCAATTCAAAGTTTGGCTAAACTGAATATTAGAATTCCACCAAACTGGGACACGAGTCCAATTTTCTCCTCTTCAGTGTCCTCCAGCTGCTGGAGACTAAGTCGATCTTCCATCATTGTGTTTTGTCTCTTTTATTCAGTTTCGTCTGTGTGTGTATGTGTGTGTGTGTGTGTGTGTGTGTGTGTGTGTGCGTGTTCTCCAAAGCAGAACAACTGTGGGTGCAAATTTCAGGTCAGGACAGATTTTATGGAGCCAACCTTTGGACATCTTTAACCAAAACCATAAAACAATAAAAACCCACCGACGCTTATGAGTTCCTGAACCTCGCTCCACGCACACGTCCAAAGACGGCGTTATAAACACGCAGGCACCTTGAACCCTGCAGGGTTGTTGAACTGGGCGGGGGGATATCAGGGTCGAAGAGTTCAGCAGGTTGATCAGAAGCTAAACTTTATTTCCTTAAATTAATCTTTTCACCAGTAAATGCTGAATTTAATCATTCATTCTTTTATTGTTAAAGTGAAATTATTGTAAAAAAGTCCAGCTCTGTGAGGACACAAGTACTTCTGTCCAAACAAAGTAAAAAGTTACTAATGAGCATGATTAACAACTGTAAGACATTACCAACGCAAACAGCCCCCGATAGGAGGTGTAGCGTAGTTATGTGGTAACAGAAATGGCAAAGTAAGGTAAGATGAATGCATTATTTATTCATTTATTTATTTAATTCATTCATCAATTTTTTTATTTAGTTATTTTTATTTATGTTATTAATTTATTTATCTAATTTTATTTACTTATTTGTATATATTTGTATTTACTTTATTTATTCATTTATTTTATTAATTTATCTATTTTTTTATTTACCTTTTTTTATTTATTTGTTATAAGTTGTTTGTGTGTGTTTATTGTTGCTTTTACTACTTTATATTGCTAAATCGCATGAAAAGTACTTTGTAAATAAATAAAATTTGAAGTTTTTAAAATTAAATTAACAAGAAAAGGGACAAGTGCTGAACAGCTAAGTCTCAGTTTGTGCAGAAGAGTTATAATAGGAAACGTGCAGGAACGGTTACGGCTGCTGGGATTCACGATTCACGATGCTGCAATCACAGAATCACAGATACAGTGAGAATTATATTAGTTATCTTCCCACATCAAAATCACAGATTACACCTTTTTAGACCAAGCAGCAACCTCCGGCTTAGAAACGTGAAGCCTATGTAAAAAGTGCCGAAAACTGCAGTTCCCTCCTCCTCCACTAGGTGCTGCTGCAAAACAGAGGAACTCCCCACAGACTCCCTAGTTAAAAAGACCAACTTTACAGCAGAATGAAACATGTTTACAACCTGGTATAAAAAAAACATTTTAGCTTTAAAAGCTCAGGTTTACCTTCATGACAACTGTGTGGGGAGGGAAAACATTCTAACTCATTAGTTTAGATGTTATTTAATCCTACAATTCTTCATAATTAGAGGCATGTCCTTTTGATTGACAGGTAGCACAACCGCGGTTTTTAGCGGCTAACAGCTTTGTAATCTTACAGTCTGATTTAGACGTATTTTACATCAGTCGTCGCGTTTCCTCTTCTATAAATAGAAATGTTTCTCGGAATCCGTCGATAGCCTGAACTTGTGGCTCTCAGGCTGTTAGAGCAGCAGTGGTGATAATGGGCTGAAAAAATTACAGCTCCTGCAAACTCCATTTGGCCATTTCCACAGAAACACACACCAACGGCCGCTGATTGGCTCTGCCGTGCTTTTACTTTCTACTTGAACCGCTCTGGAGAGCATTTGATATGCAGGAATAAAGCCGAGTTCACGCTGCTTGGAGAGCTCATCGAGTTTAGTCACGGCTTGTGTAAAGGGTGCCGAGGTCTGAGTGTCATGCAGCTCCAGACCTCATTACAGGCAGGCAGGAGGCTGCAGCGCTGCAACAGTCACATGGCTAATTGCTCTCACCACTGGAACGCCTAATCACACACACAAAAACACAACCTCCAGAGTTTGAAACAACTACACACATGTTGGCAAGAACAGAAGTTCCCACATGGACACACACATGTAAAGGAGACGATGTTAATATGTCAACAGGTGATGTTTCGTCCCAGCTGGAGCAAAGTCTTGTCACAAATTGGTCTGTGTGTGTGTGTGTGTGTGTGTGTGTGTGGGTGTGTGTGTGTCTGCGTGTGTGTGTCTCTGTGTGTGTGTGTGTGTGTGTGTGTGTGTGTGTGTGTGTTCTGGGTTCCAGCTGGAGAAATGCGTCTATGTGCGGTGTGTTTCCACGGGGCCGAGGGTCTTCCTGTTCCACGTGGCGTACAGCATCGATACGTCTGTGGAGGGGCGGCACATCGTCTGTAAATGTCATAAGGTGAATAATTAGCCGAGGACGGTTTGTGCGTCGTTTCCTTCTTCCTGATTTAATTTCTGTTTGCTTCTGTCTTCCAGGATGAGACTGTAACCATAGAAACAGTCGTCCCATTTGAGGTGTCAGTCCGATTTGTTTCCACTAAGGTTTGTTTCTCTCTCTAACTCCAGCTGCTGTTTGTTTCCCTGCGTTTCTTTTCCATGAAGCCTAGTTTAGTGTTTCTAGGGAAGAGGTGTCACAGGGCCCAGGGGCCAAAACCGGGCCCCCAGAGGGCCCCGCAGTACGAAGGTGGTAGATTGAAATAACTTAAAAGATATTAACCGTTATGTTGTAATAAAGTAACAGTACAGGAAACTCGTTTCCGGTGAGGTTTCATCTTTTCTGGTAAAATATTTCCATGTCGGGAGGAAAACTGACCAGGAAATATTTTTATCTTTGTATTTTGTATGATGAGATGAGTCAGTTCAGGTGGTCAGGATTACTACACACATGGAAATGTAGACGTTTGCACATTTAATGTATTTTTAGATCTGTAAGAGTCACTCTGATCATAAAGTGAAATACTGGATTTTTCACTTCCAGATAGTTGGGATTAAAGGTTTGCTGGTTTTATAGATCCATGCTGGTTTGGAAGTTGTGATGCATGTAAAAAAGTAAATATGAAAATGAACACAATAAAGAAATAAAACATAAATGTATATTTGATAAATAATATATATATATAATAGGAAGTGTAATGATAAATAAACTATAATGTAAATGTGTATCTGAAGTAAAACATCTGGAAAATGTCCATCATATCAAACTTTAGTTATTTAGCACAAATGTAACAAAAAGCACTTTAATATGTTGGTAAGTTACTGGTCCAGCCACTGGGGACCAGTTTGAGCTGAATGTGGACTGGAACCCTGGTGTCGATGCTGGTTGGGAGCATGTGGATGATGTGTACTGGTCTGTGTCCAGTTTGAGCCGTTGGAGCAGGTAGCGGTGGACATCCCCTTCCTGCTGATGACGGACATCCTGTCCTCGTCGCCGTGGCCTCTCCTCCTGACCTCCTCGTCCCTGCAGCTGCTGACCATAAGCAGCAACACGCCCCAGCTCCAGTCCCAGCTGCAGGAAGGTATGACCAGTCTGATTCCTCACGCCACTCTGAGCCATCACTGGGACCACTGGTTTATGCTGTGTGTGTGTTCAGTTGTTCTGCAGACTAGCGAGTCTGCCAGTGAGTGCTTCTGTCTGCGATGTCCGCCGGCGACCAGCAGCAGCAACACTGTGGCCACGGGACAGTACCTGATATCCTGGAGGAGGTACGAGCGGAAACCTGACGCTGTCTGAGGAAGATGAGGAGGAGGAAGAGCTTCTAAAGGTGTCCTTCTGTTAAACAGGAAGTCCTCCAGGCCAGGCAGTCCTCTCATCCAGACCACAGTCTCCCTACCTCATATCATCCTGGAGGCGGTCCCTCTCTACATCTACGCCGGTCTGTAGCGCAGCAAATGGTGCCGTTGCCATGGTTTCTGTCAGACTGCGTCATGTTGTTTCCTCCTCATCATCAGATTTGCCGTCGTTCGGCAGAGTCAGAGAGTCTCTCCCGGTTCGTTACCACATCGAGAACAGGACGGCTCTGGTGCAGGAGGTGGAGATGGCGGTGGAACCGTCAGACGCCTTCATGTTCTCTGGACTCAAACAGGTGAAACTGCAGCGTCGTTTTATTTTCTCACAAACAGCATCCAGTCCGTGACGGGATTTAACCAGGGATGTCCTGATGCCGTGTTTTTGCAGACCAAGTACGAGTATTTTTATTTTAGTACTCGCCGATACCGAGTACCGATACTTAAGTAATAATACCATAACCACGCATTTAAATGTGAGCATACTGCTTCAAATCCTGTAAAATTTATTTCATTTATTAACTCTATGAAACTAAATAATGACATCTCTCTCTCTTTCACACACACACACATACACACACACGCTTACAGATACGCACACTTTACCTGCATCCAGCACAGTTGCAATGCTGTAGAGCAGTTTTTTCGTTTTTCAGGCTCAAAGAAATCCTGTCATTTAGTTTTTACCGTCACTTTGTTTTTAAAAGGTAATGACAGATTCAGTAGCTTCTACTTTAGGATCATATTCGGTCCGAACAAGGTGAACAGAAAGTCCAGACCGTCCCACATCTTCATGCAGATGTGTAGAATTGTCAGCTACTAGACTCTGAGGCAGTCTAGTAGCCCGGCCTTGAGAGAGCTTGGGGGCAGGGATATAGTCATGATTTGTGTTTGGTTTTGTTTGTTCTGTTTCTGCAATCGGGTCCTCACATCTTATCCACCATGGCAAGGGCCAACGAGAAGCATCTTCAAGTGTCAAGTTACTCAGCATGGTAACGTTGCCTGACTGTGAGAGAGGCCATCTTTTAATTCTCTTTTTACAAAGCATTTGAGGGAATAGTGGTGTAATAAATTTGTTGTAGTTTAGTGTAGTGGAGATGTATTGGAGGTTGGAAGTCTGTCATCAAGTGCATTATTTTCAATACTTTGGGAATCTTTTGCAGGCGACGATTGCCTGAAATCTGGAACACATAGACTTCACCAAAGTATCTGTATACTGTGTTTTGTTATGTTTTGGTGTCTGTGTCCAAATCTCGCAGGATTATCCCGGAATCTTGTGATAACTCGCGTCAAGACAGATACTTTGGTTCATTTCTTCCCTCTAGTATGTTGTCGGACACTCGTTGAGACTATCAGAGCACTTCAGATTTTTAGGGCGAACTCACACAGGAGCGGTTGCCTCATATTTATCATTAGCTGGGCTGCTAGCTGCCTGCCCGGCTAAATACTGGAGCTATCTTGAACGTTCCTTTGTCCATCACTCACATGTATGAAAGGAAAGATGAAAACAGACCCCAGGAAAAAAAGTGAAATTCTCCTTTAACAGCTGAAATGTATGGGCAGCACATGACGGCTGCATACTCACTGGTCGACGTGTTGTTGGTATCGGATGCTGTCATGAGTGAGTATTTGGTAAGTGCAGGAAATAGGCCAGGATCAGGGCGAGTACTGATGCTGGTATCAGGATTGGAACTTCCCTAGATTTAACCACAAAGACCTGGAAGGATGGATGTCTGGTTTAGTTCAATAATCAGACACAGGTTGCTGCCTGGTGCCAGTCAGAGGAGATCCCCATAAACATGGAGCTGACTCTGCTGCCGTTTCTCTGTGTTTGTGTGTGTGCAGGTGCGTCTCCGCATCCTTCCTGGCACAGAGCAGCAGATGCTGTACAACTACTACCCACTGATGGCGGGTTACCAAACACTACCACAGCTCAACATCAGCCTGCCGCGCTGCCCCGCCTCCAGCACACCCGGACTGCGACGCTTCCTGCCACAGCGGATCTTTGTGAAGGTAATGGCTTCATCCACACACCTGAAGCTCTGCTGAACGTTGCAGAAGCTGAGTGTCTCTCTGCTTTCAGCCTCAGGGTCGCCAGCCAGACGACGCCTCCATCGCTGCAGCTTGAGGAGGAAACAAAAGCGTTTACTGTAAATACCTGAACAAAGCAACAACATCAGGAACGATGTTTTATGATTCCATGACTTGTCATCATTAACACTGTTTGTTTGTCATCACTCTGTAAAAACACACCATCAACGCTGTCTTCTGACCAAACATTAGGACAGATTTGTTTTTTGTTTGTTTGTTTGTAGTGGAAAAAAAAGCTGATATAGAGACTGATGCTCATTACGCAGCAGGAATTGTGTCTGAAAATCATGAATGTTAGTGAAATTCTGTTAGGAAATCTGGGTGTTGAAACGGATCAATGTGACAAATGACTGATTATACTGAAGTGATATAAACTTTCTGTGTGTTATTTTCTCCTGTTTCCTCAGATGGAAGTAATAAGTAGAGGATTTCTTTAAGGATTTAGTCGGGCAGGACAACATCTCCCTGTAGCACAGTCATTGTGCTGTTTTAACATGTGAAATGGGTTTTTCCTCCATTTGTCTGCAACAAAATTATTTAAAAAACAGTTTGTTGTCGTTTTTTAAGAACTCACAAACACTAGGAAAAAAAAATCAATAAATCCTAAAATATTTAAGTTAAACAATATACTACATATTTAAGCTGAAAGATTTTAAAGTTTCTTGGAAAATATGAGCTGATTGTGAATCTGATGGCAGCAACATCTGGAACAGGAGCGACAAAAGGCTGGGAAAGTCATTGGTACAAACAACCGGAGGAGCATTTGACAGCAGATTAGGTTGCATGGCCATTAGCATAACTGGGCTTACAAGAAGCATTTCAGAGTCTCAGGTGGAAAGATACAGAGTCAAACTGGGCCTAAACATTGTGGAAGACAAGATCCTACAATGTACTGTGTAATTTTTTTTTCTATTTTTATTTACATTTTAAACAGCAGCAGCTTTTAAACCAGGATTGTTGCTAAAACATAGATTAAAATGGAGGCGGTAAAGTAATTTTCAAGAAACAAAGGAGATGAGGGAATTTATGTGGTACTGAAAGAATTTCCTGAGAAGACTGTTTTTGTATCATACATTTGAGATATTTAACAGTGAAACATATTTAGATGGTAATAATGTACAGAAATAATCCAACATTTGTGAAAATAAAAACAAGAAGACAAGAAAAGAAGTGTCATGTCACATTCGACATCCATGATCCAGTCTCTGAAACCAGTCCCAGCCATTTCAGGGGTAACAAACAAAAAACAGCTGGAACCGGGTTGTTTTTCCTCACATGCTGAACCCCTGAACGGTAGAGGGCGCTCCAGCTGTGCACACCTTCTCCAGCCAATCAGACACCGGTCTCGCTTTACGGAGGATGTCGCGATATTTCCTGTAAATACGTTTCAAACTGTGGCCGTTTAACAAACGACGGATTATTTTAAAAAGGTGAAGTACCTGAGAGTTTTTCTAATTGTCATATGTTTTCTCTCCCATTTCCGTTTTAAAAACCTTTTCTAGTAACATGATAGTTTTATTCGAGCAACTGCTTTCAACGAAACAGCTTGGTGAAACGTTAGCATGCTAACTGAACATGACGGGTTGACCGTCAGTTATTAATAAACGTTATTTTAGATTCAGCGGAGTTACAATTATCCATTGATAATGATTTTAGTTAATATGGATAATGATCAGTTAAATCATTTAAATAGTTGACATGTGTAAAGTAGCTTTGGATGAGATTCTACATGAAGCTAATGTAATTATGAAGAACGGATATAATACTTAGTTTAACCACATTAAAGACATGTCCGGCAGAAATGATCATTAGTTTAAAATAAAGTTTCTATGTTTTTTTCCAAACACTGAAAATATAGACTTTTCTGAAAGTTAAAGGAATTTGTGATCGTATTGGGGGACTCATGCCCCAAATATTTTTTTTCCTGAAACAGACAAGTGAAAGGAAAAACAACAAAAACCTAAAATGTATTGTACCAGAGCTTGGCCATCTCTTCCAGCCTCCTTACCCATAATCACTGAATCTATAAATCCCGGAATACAGAGGTAGAATGGTAAACAAATGAATCGTTCATTCATTAAAATAGTGAATGAGTAGCTTAATCTCTTGGACTCCACTAAGAAAAGAAAAGAAGGTAGAAAAGTGAAGAGGTACATCAGTTCAATGTTTAATTAATTAATTTAATTGGAAATAATTACACAATTATTTGCAACTCTTATTGGTTTCATTAAGTATAAATTAAAAGATAAAACATTTTAACTCAGTCTTTCACGGTTTGCTGCTGCAGTGTTTCATGATTTAACTTTTGACCTCTCAGTTTCCGAATGATCATAGATTGATTACGAACACTGACTGTACAGCATTTCTCTGATATCATGGCTAAACTAATTTTAGATAACAGAGCAGCTTAGACTTGACATACTGAGTTTAGGAGTTTTTTTCCCCCTGACTTTGCAGAGATGTTTGGAGTGTCTAAGAAGACTATCGGGAGGGAACTTAAACAGTATGTTTTGAGGTTTTTACAGCTGAATTCATGAAAAGGTTGTAAATTAAGTATATCCATTTAACAGAAAGCTAAAACTGCCAGCAAATGTTTAATCAGACTATTTAATGGCTCTATGGAGAGTGATTAAATAGCCTATGTAGGGAAACCAACAGACTGCATCCAATCTGGGCCCGTATTCACAAAGAATCTTAGGGCTAAAAGTAGCTCCTAACAGGCTGATTTAGGAGTAACTCCTAGAAAAAGTGTGAGTGTCGGGCCTAACTTTGAGTTCGCGTAAGAGTATTTCACAAAGCATTTTAGCACTAAAACTAGCTCCTAAGCCTGAAAATAGTTAGGAGTCATTCAGAGGACTCCTAACGTGCTAAGAGTAAACCAGAGAGGAAATCTCCTGATGACTGCGCTGCAAATAATTCACGAAACTTAATCAATATGATGCTGAGCACTTCAAAAGGTACCCGCACTAACATCACTGATGAACAAAAAAAACACTGAAGATCACATAGTGACTACATTACATTGTTTGACTGCAGGGAAAATGAGTTGTAGGCCTATGCTGTACAGACAGATTCACCACAGTATCAGCCGATATGCATAATTATTAATCAAACAATAAACGCCCTCTGCTTCACCCCCCAATTTCTATGTAGGACACTGGTTATTTGTTTGAATTGAAAATTAAAAATAAATGTTTAAAAAATGATTGACACTTGCAGCCTACAACTTATTTCTTCATTTGATCAGCTGAAAACTTTCTGCATTAGAGGTGTTTGGATGTGTTTTTTTCTTCGTCTTACAGTCTTTGGTTTTGTTCGGCTGTGCAGCACCATCCTGCCGTATCTGTCATAAATTAATTTACTGCCGGAGACCTAAACAACCAAACCCCCAAGACAGCCAATCACAGTGTCAGGAAACACTGCATCATCCATAGCGGGGTCAACTCCGCCCTTTCTCTTAGCTTTAGAGTCTCCCAGTTCCTTGGTAAAAGTTCCTCTCAGCAGCTTTGTGAATGAGTTTTAAGACGGAGCTCGTAACTAAAAACGTTTAGCAGTCCTCCTAGTGGTGAGATAAGATTATTTCTGAATACAGGCCCTGGTTTCTGCATTTGAAATAGAGGGAGCAAAAAAACCCCAACCTCCCCCTCAAAAGGATCTCTGTATCTGGGAAAAGTCACATTCAGTTAGAAAGCAGTAATAAGCAATAATGTCAGTGAGCAAAGAAATGTTCAAATGCGTTGAAGACTTGTTATAAGATAAATTAAGTGTTTTTTTCAATATAATACACTATCAGTAAAGCAGGTCAGTGAAATCTGACAAGAAGACAGATAGACCACTGTCAGCCAAGGTATGTCCTGGACATCATCATGGCTTCACTGACCCACAGCTGAGTCTCTTCAAAGCTAAAGAGTCTATACAGCATCTAACTGGATTCACTGGTGTTGTGAAATCTCTTTAAAAGTAGGGACTAGACAGACAATTCATCATACCTCAATTTTAGAAAAATGACTTCTAAAGCAATAAAGTAGGTGCTGATCCTTACACTCTGATTTTCAGTTACACTTCAGGTTCTTGGGGAAAGTGGATAATCGATAGCTCAAAACCTTCATACACCATCATTTGCCATCAAAAGGCACCCACATGAGAAGAATAAAAAAGAGAATGGCAGGGGATTTATGTAAGAGCAGGCTGATGATCCACCCTGCTCCATTTAATCTTCGGAGAAAAATATCTCTCCTTCCAATTTTATGACGCATCGGCCTTTCACATTCATAAAAGACGAGTGACCTGCTGTGTTAACTATGTTCAGTGAGAACACACCCAATACATATTCTTTCACAGGATCAAGGAATCATAATAGAAAATACACTCCTACCTCTCACAAGCTCTTATTTAACTACATACTCTAAACGGTCAAAGGTTTGGACACATACCTAGTCAAATCTAATGGGTTGGTGTGTCCAAACTTAAGCCGGATACTGTATGCAAGTCATGCTACATTAATCTCATCTATGGTAAAAGACTGCCAGCAAAACCTTCTTTTAGTCCGACTTCTCTTTAGTCTTTTTACTGTCTGTACAGCGATGCTCAGGATGTAGAGGAGTACAGACTCCTGAGACTCCTGCATTGGCGTTGATGATTTCCTACCCAACTTATGTTTACATAATTTGTTTCAAAACAAGGTTTGTCTGCAATATTCCACTTTATTTGTATTGAGTTATTATAAACATTTGCACTACAAATGGTTCAATGGTCAGGCCAGACATGGAGTCTTCATTTTGCCTAGTAAAAATATGACCTAGTCCATACCCAACATTCATTCAATATGTTTATCTTCCTGCACTGAAAGACAAGAGGGCACACAGATGATTTGGCAATCTCTTGTATGTCAAAAATGATGGACGTGCTCTTCATCGAGAATCTGCAGCATGAATATGACATACTGAAGAACATGGAAATCATCATCAGACCCTTGGCCTCTGTGCTACAGGCTCCTGTCAGAAAAAGTTATTTAAAAGCTCTTTGATGAATCACCTGTATGGCCTTCCTTACTGAGTGTGAGTGGTTCAGCATAGCTCACCAAACTTAAACAAGAGCCACATCCAAGTCATGCCACTTCTTGATAAAATGAATAGATGTGATGGATAATCTTTGTAAGGAGACTAATTTTAATGTTTTGGACAGGACAGTGGGAGGTATAATTTGGTTAAAAAATAAAGATTAATGGAAGTTCATTACACCAATGTTGTTTTGCAAATTTACTGGATTAACAGGTTGTTAATCCATACAAAATGGGAAAAATAAGATGCGAATTTATGACAGAATATAATTATACATACAGTATGTGTATATATATGTGAATGTGAGCTTTAGTTCCACTACATTTGAGTGAAAGCCCACACCCACACAACCATCTGTTACGAGTGGGTGAACATAAAAACGGCAGCTTGGAATCACCTGACTGTATAAATGAATATATACGTGTTCCATTAAATCTATCTATATCATGACCTTTCATATATTCACAGTAGATCAGATGTGTGTGGAAGTAATATCTGAGGTATATTCGATGCACTGTGATAAACAAATTTGTGTGGGGGTTGACATCAGTGAATGTCTATCACTATAAGAATGCTGTATATTTAGAGATGAGCTGATGTCCCTCTGGGTATCAGTGGTAGGCTACTATCAATTTGTTTCTGGGTGATAAAAACTAAGCAAGTACTTCTTTGCACTGAAATGAACTTCAATATTTAACTTTTTCTCATCTTTGCAAGGTTTTCAACAATATTCTGAAGATGTAGATCAATAGTTTTACTGACCAAGCTGTTATAGCTTAATCAGAGCAGGTGTACACTATGAGCCGCTCAGGTAATTGTTCATAATGACAGGTGTCAACAACTTGTACAGAGGAGGAAGAAAAGAGGTTCCAGGATGGAGGTGTGGATTTATCTAACATAAAAATGCTGTTTAACTTTAACTCTATAGCACCCAGAGGATAAGAATAAACCAGAGTTTCCACATTATGGTATCATGGAACTACCTCTACTTGACATCAAATTCAGTGTTTTTCTCAAAAGCACCTTGTTACCACACTGTTGCATAATTCAAAGGTAGCTTTGCAGTCACATGACCTTTGCACAAAAACATGGCAATATAACAGCACAGCCAAACTCTTTGTAGTAAACATGGAATGAAACACAGGAGAAAACCTATCAGAGGCAGCTGTCTGTGATGTTCAAACTGAGGAGGATGAACACCTCAAGCCTCAGAGATGAAGGAGGTTTGGAGGAAAAAGTGGTTTTTGGTGGATTCTGTTCACCACTGTGATAAAGCACCTACAGAGCCAAAATCACAGGGATGGAGCCAAATCTTGAGTTCCATTAATAACTTTGTTTTAATGATAAAAAAAAATTCTATAAGTAAAGCTTAAAGAAATAGCGTCTTTATAGGCTTTAAGTTTCCAATTAGGGGGATATTTCAATGACATTTTCAGAAAACTGATGGCTGAGCAGTTTTAATGAATTGTCAGAGCCAACAACAACTATGTGCTGTCAGTGAAAGGAATTACAGCAAAAACAAATTAAATGTCTTAACGACACCACAGCTAAATGGGACGGAGCCCCTTTCTTATTTTGTCTGTGAATAACACTGCACATGTGTGTTTGTGTGTATACACTCACCTCTCTCCACTGTTTGGTTTCAACACCTTGTGTGTAGAGTACACACACTGCCAAAAAATAAACAGAAAGAGAAATCAAAAGATGAAACATTGTTCAAGAAAAACAAATTGAGAGCCATAAAGACACAAACAAACAGTAGATAAAATACATATAATCTGGAAATAACAATATAGGCTTTGGCTTCTACACATATACATTCAAGGTTTAGTAAAACAAAGATTTCTTATATCAGAGAACATTGTTACAAAGTTGACAAAAACCTTACCATCGAGAATAAAAAGAAAATAGCACATCAGAAATTAGCAGCAGAATTCTACCAAGAGGCAGACCGACACTAAGATGAACTGCTTGCAACATACTCACTTGGATCCGACTTTGAGAATGTGTCTTTATCCAGCAGATTTCTGGAAAATATGGAAAAAAGAATCATTTACTCATTTGTATGACTGACAAGCATGCATAAAACAACACATTTAGACCTTGTTTATGAAAGGATTGGGTGTAAAATGTGCTAAGTTTTGTGCTAAGTAACTTTTGCATAGCTCATAGAAGGTCGCCAAGATTGTCATTTGTTGCATCCCCCACAACACAGCAAAACCTCATGGGATGAAGCATGAGAACAATTTTACAAAGATTACGCACACCGTGCACCCACTCCTTCCCCTTTCCAGGCCCTGCGTGCTGCACTCAGGGGCCATTGGCATCGAGATCCCTCACTACCACCGGAATCTCTTCCTCCACTCCTCTTACAGGGTATTAATGTCCATCATCAGCCCAGACACAGCACTGACCAGCTGCCAAGTGAGTGCAGCAATGACCCGAGTATCAGGCCTCAGCGATCATGCCACACATGGCGCTGGTTAATGGCTGCAAAACCATCTACAAGGACTGCAGACCCCAACACACCAGTTAATCTTTCCTTTTGAGGACGTTATTTGGACTCTTTGTAAATCAAGGCCTTAGTATTAAAACAAAAACTTTTTTTTGTTAGTTTTAGTAATAAAAAAAGTACAAAAATGATGGCTGATATATAAACAAATGGCACATTATATGCATATTACAATCAGACCTTGTATCATAATGTAATATCATACATTAAAATCAAGTAGAAAGTGCACTTCATGTATAATGTCAATGCATTTCATAATTTTTTGGGACCTTAAATCATCAGTCCTGTTAGTTGTTATGATAGTGTGACAGAAAAGTCCAGAAAGAGTAAATATAGATTCAAGGCACAGAGAGAGACAATGCTAGCATCACTGACCATGCTGACTGCAGAACAAAGTGACACTTATGGTCAGGTTTACATGCTGATTAAAGTGTTTGCAGATAAGCAGATAATTTTCTGTCTAAACTGTCCTCTTTTGAGTCCAATCTCATTTTACTGTATGTGTGGGCACCAGACTCCACATGGTATAATGATTGAATACGATTATGGTGGAATTTCTTTCTTAGCAGCTATCAATTCGGTGACTGTGGTTTGCACAGCTGTTTAATAATGGTTTCCCTGGGAAACTATTACTGTCAAAGTAGATTTATTTTTTCTTTCTCTTTCTCTCTCTCTTTCTTTCTCTTTCTCTTTCTCTTTTTTCTTTCTCTCTCTTTCTCTCTCTCTTTCTCTTGTTTTCTTTCTCTCTCTCTCTCTCTCTCTCT